>DVZN01000018.1:0-24392 GCA_018237365.1 Caria ino melicerta
TTAGGGTGTCAGTAAGACAAATATTCACTAGGTAATTAGGTAATGATAATTAGAAGCGACTCATTGCGATTCTAAGTAAATAAATAACTTAAATATTATATATGCATAAAATATAATTATTGTATAGGCATATTATGTGACTCATACAGCGTGGTGCCATACTAGTGACGTTAATTGAACGCATAAGTTCTAACAGAGGACGATACTTAAAAATTAATAGTAAATTAGGTAATTGGAATCATTAATTGAAAAAATATTTCCCCACATTTTGCTTACATTATTTATTTAGTTTGCTAGGAAATCATTTTTTTAAAGTAATAATTTCAGACAATTTACTATAATTTTTCAATTACTGACCTCTACCCGTGTGTTCAATTAAGTTCACCAGTATGGCGCCACGCTATATACGTGTTTAATTTGTAAGATGTGTTAAAACATACCAATTAATAACTATCCGAAGAAAAGACCTAAAATAATGTAAACTGCTAATTTTCTTGTTTCATATTTCAATCGAAAAACTTTAGAGTAAAAAATGTTTCGGAAATTTGATATAGGTAGTTTTTTTAATTGAAAAATGTGAAAACGACAGATGGAGCCCTTGATAGTAAGAGACGCCTCTAGACAACTGGGTACCTATTGTATTAACAGTAGGTACGTCCATAAACTACATAAGGATACAACGTATATAACGTAATTTATGTGTGATTCGCTGGTTTCCTTACAGTCTCAATAATTTTAATACGAAGGCTGCAAACTTTTATGGTGATTAGATTCAATTATGGTTGACTTTGCAAAACTCTGCTCAACCATTTTGCCCCTTCGTCCCTAGATAGAAGACGCTTATGATAGTCAAAATTTCGTAGATAATATAAGATTATGTAATATAATTCAAATAGTTTCATAAATATTATCTTTGTTTTAGTGAATAAAATATTTTAAACATATTTTTAAACTAGATGTGTTTTACACTTGACAACCCTTTTTAACAGCACTTAATGAATTGCATTGTTATTGCATTTTCGAAAGTATTTGTGAATAAATACTGTGTGACATCTTATAAATACCTTTGAAAATTTAAAAGGCACTTGCATGTTTTGTATTACTATTGTAACTTAAAACTCTGAAAGATTTTAATCTTTTTATTCTAAGCAAGTAAGTAGGTGTGTAGTTGAAGGACAGTAAAACATTGTGATGAAATATTTTATATTTTATTTTAAATCTATACCTAACCTTGATACCTTTAAAAATAAAATAAATAAATATCCCTAGACAAATCACATATTGATCCAACTCCTAAGTAAGTAAATGATTTGTTTGTGTTATGGGTATTAATAAACGATATTATACATATAAATACCAGAATAATTTTAATTTATAGCAGAACCCAGAAATTTTGGACGTCTATGTTCGTCAAACTATCACCCGCCCTCCCTTGGTAATCGAACCCGAGTCTCGCTAATCGTTGACGTGGTAAGACAAATAAGCTGCCACTCGGACAGCGAGACGGTAAAAATACTTTTAGGAACTACCTTCGTAAATGTTAAATGATTAGATCATTAAACTAATAAAAAGTAACAATACCGGGCCCTGCGGTATACTAAATTTTTTTTTATAATAAATAGCTTGGCATTTGACCGCCATCCCACCTGATGTTAAGTGACGATGCGGTCGAAGATGGATCATGCCTACCTAGATACAGCCTATCCACTCTGGCCTTAAAGGTCGCTAGATTATATTGTTCTGGGAATGCACTCGTAGGCAACGAGTTCCACTCCTTAGTCGTTTGCATTAGAAAAGATGAAGAGCACCTTTTCGTGCGGGTGGATGGGATATTTACGAAATAAGGGTCAAACGACCACCCACGTCATGTTTCCCGGTGGTGGAATGGGACTGATTGAATTAGGTCGTGTAATTCCTTTGTACACTTACCGAAATGTATTACAATACTATATTGTACTATAAAGTAGTGATGCATCCACCCGTCTATGGAATCCCAAGGCGAGAAAAGTAAAGGAGGTATGAATATGACAATTGCCGGGGGTCTCGAAAGCGATGACAGTTTTTTTTTGCCTCGCCCTTAACGTTATGTATCACGTGATTTTCGAACTATGAATAGAGCTACTACTAAGATTAATAAATATGGGTTAGCAAAATGTAAGAAAAGAAGATTTAATAGTAGGTACTTACATAGTTTGCAGGCTAATTTAATTACCTACATATTATTCAAGATCACTAATTTTAGTGTCTTTCAAAGCTATGTGTATTGGATAAAATAGATTACATGTTTTAATGTAAGACAAACACACAAACAAAGACCCTAAGATACCAGTGCGTTACCAACCTGAGACTGATACAATAAATATCTTCAATCGTGTGTTATCCAGAACCATTCATATCGGAGCAAATCAATGGCAAGCACTGACGCTATGCCGACAGAGAAACGTACACAAGCGGTAGAACGTGGCTGGCCATGGCAGTACCTACTCTAGCATTGTACCTATACCGTCTCGCTGGCCGAGTGGTAGCGTGGTTAAACCAGTCGACGAATAGCGAGGCTTGGGTTCAATTTCCGACGGGGGCGGGCATTTGTGTGATGAACATAAACGTTCGCATTTCTGGGTCTGGGTATTTATTAAATTTATTCTGGTATTTATACATATATTTCTATGTATAATATTATCATTGTCTAACACCCATAACACAAGCAAATAATTCACTAACTTTGAAGTCAAATCAATACGTATGATTTGACCAGGAATAAATAAATAAATCACGTTAATAGCGACGGGTAATAGCCATTCTAAACGATCGACTAACCATCAACCACCAACACAGGTCAATTTGGTTGAGTTGGAGTAAAAATTGTGGAAATTGGTTGGTGTAAAGATTTGGTTGACCAACCAAGTGACCTTCCTACTACTTTGGTCGTGAGTCCAATCAAAATGATCTCTGTTGGTGGTTGGTCCCGATCGTGTAGAATGTTTTCTTCGATTTTAAGATTTGTTTTAAGATAAAATTTCTTCTAAGTAAGATATGTTTGACGGGCACAGCAAATTGTCTATTCTTTATAATAGCCCGACTAACATTGGGCAAAAGCTATTGTAAAAAAACTGTAATTGAAAATTTTAATTTCATAGATAAAAATGTGACTCACTTATTTTTTGTTTGCTGTAAAGAGTATGATAACATTTAAAAAAAAAAGCTACCAAATTGGTAGATAAATAAATAATATTTATTAGTGGACACCCGATACACAAGAATTTCTTTGTTTATAATCTGTGTTTTCAATAGGAATGAAAAATGAAAATAATGTATCGATATCTTGTATGATTAAGTAAATCGATATATATTGCACTGATTGTTTAAAAGTATTCATAATGTTACTCTCAGAAGCGCAAAAAATCCAATTTCCAAAAAATGTGTCCAAATACTCAAATGTTACATATATTCTTAGCCGTATTATAAAGTAACAAATATTTTCACCAGTCCCCATCAATCTCCACCAGTCCTCATCACACCCCACTACTCTCCACTACCCATCAGTTGGGTAGGGTGGGGTTGCGTGAGGTTGGATAGGGTTACATAGGGTGGGGTGCAGTGGAGTGAAGTTGAGTCAAATGGAGTCGATAAGAGTTTGTTAAAAATAAAAGCACGTTCGAACCCGCGGGCGACAGCTAGTGTTATTATATAAACGATGATTACTCAGTTTAAATAATACTCATCAGACACCAAAAGAACATTTTCTTGATTGCTTTTGGTGAGAGTCGGGTGCAGTGTAGTAAATAAATATAGTAGTAAATAAAACCGCCCAATCGCCTAATCGTACAATCGCCCTACAGTGGAGCATCAAATTGGATCAGGCAGCTTTTCTTAATCATCGATACCCTCTTTCGTCGAGACTTCCAGTGCACTGCTTTCAGTGTACTTAATATATATTTTATCAGAAACGCACACTTGTACTTTCTCACAAGCTACGTTTAATAGCTTTTATAATAAACAGTTTTACCGCCAACCCGTTTTTTTATTCACTGCATCTGCAGAGGTCATGAAGAATAATCCTGAAGATATCTACTGTGAACAACAAAACCTGGCTTAAAATGTAATTATAAAAGTAATTTGTGGAAAAGTACAGGTCAGTATTTTTGATAAATAATAAGTTTTTCTCAATTAATCAATTCATGTACTATATATTTTTCATAGAAAAAAAGGCTATATCCTACAACTTCTTCAATAAAGTATTTAGGACGTATTTGTTGAACATTATCAACAACTACAAAAGTAATCATTATTGAAATTGCGCCAATGCAATATAAATTAAATCATAGGTACCTACACTA
This sequence comes from Caria ino melicerta, assembly GCA_018237365.1. Lineage (NCBI taxonomy): Eukaryota > Metazoa > Arthropoda > Insecta > Lepidoptera > Riodinidae > Caria > Caria ino. The sequence continues at coordinate 4,338 of DVZN01000018.1, forward strand.
TGAAACAATCTGACAGCCTTTTGCCACCAATAGCTATTTTGACAATAGATTATGCAGCCTAGTAATAAACTTTCTATTTGAAATAATGACAGCTAATATCGTTTTTTTTTTGTTATCTACTGTGTCATGCACAAAATTCCGCCGAATTCGAATTTTGGAGTAAACACGGGATATGTCGTTGTCTATTTTAAGTAACAGATTGATGACCTTTATATATGAGAACCGATTAAAATGATAACAAAATAATATTTGCTAAGATAAATCTAGATAAATAAATAATAAATCGCCTATGTTGTGTAACGCTACGGCTGTCACCTGTTAAGACTTGCCACCTATCAAATCATGTGACCCAGAACCTTGGTTAATATTGGGTGTTCTAGAAAATCTACTGGACTTACGAGTCGTGGAGATACTTGCACACCTCTACCTACGGCTTCGGCGTGAAGGTACTTTTTTTATCTAAATAATGTGTAAATAAAAGGAGTGTTAGTGTAAATGACAAGGCTTTGGAAATTATTTGGGCGAGTAATTTCTGTAGGAAGACAGAGATTATTGATTTTTTTACAGGAAAAATATATATGATCTACCGTACCATTATCTAAACCGCATTCACAAAGGGAAAGATCCTTTACTCTATTTTTTTAAAGATAAACAGGAGTACATTAATGGTGAAGTCGCTTATCTAAGCTTTTATGTTAAAAAACTAAGGTTTAGTAGGGATTTTATTTTGTATATCACCATAGAACTTGTCTTTTTGTAATTTAGATACGCTCCATGAGTTTGACCAAGATGATTTTAGTGAAGTGAGAGCTAAGTGATTTAAATCAGAAGGTGGGATGGATTAATGATCTGTTAGTCCGATTCTGATTGCTTGTTTAGCGCTAGAATCTTATTTTGATCTTTAAAGTGATGTCTAGATATTATAGGTAACAAAAACAAAGCTAGATATTAAAGTTAACATCTTTCAAAAAGTTTTCGAGGCCGCGTAATGGACGTCACTTCTAAAACTGTTCACCCGCTAAAGCTCCCTATAAATAACATGTTTGGTAGCATTTGTATGAATCTAAATAAAATGTTTTGTGTATATTTAAGTACTATTTTACATTAATGAATGGAAGATGTAAATAGTACAAAATATTATAAAGCATTTAAAAATATCGCCTTTGATATTTAATTAAATCGATAGGTGTCGATTGTTCTAAAAAATATCGATATTTGTTTAAATCGATATTTTTTGCTTTTCCCTAATTGTTCCCTAATGGTAATTTTTCGAGGTGTAGAAAATGGCGATTGCGAAAGTATATATATGTCGAAGCTTTACTATTTTGCAGTGATTTATTAATGATAAAAAAACGGTGAATTAAGTAATAGTTAGAGTATTTTTTGTTTGAAATAACCTAGTTAGTTTTCAAAGAAGATACGAAGGATTGTCTCATCAGGTAATCTTACCGTGAAGAAAAAGGTCATTTTCGTCATGACTAAGGGGTTTCTTTTAGGACGCAACGAAGCAGGGAACATGAGAACAAGTCCAGGTTTTGTAAGTACGAATACTTGTTTCATTTTGTACGATGTTCGCAGGCAGTTACGATGTCGTGGCGTGGTCGAGACGAACGCAACTCCCGCTGGGGCGAGGTGCGAGCGCGCTCGCCTGTCTGGGACATGCGGCGCAGCGAGAGCCCTGAGAGGAGACAGGAAAGGGATCGTCGGGACATGAAGGACCGTCGGGATCGTTACGACCGACCAGACCGTTATGACCGGGACCGTCGTGACCGCGACGTGGACCGTCATCCGCGCCGCGAGCGTTACGAGAAACCGCGAGAACGCGACCGTGACCGCGATCGTGATCGCCGCCGATCACCACGTCGTTTTGAGGACAAAATTGATATTCCACAGCCACCATCGCCTCCTAAGATTAGCAGCCAAGACTATGGGAAGGCTAGTCCCGAATCCCGAGCCAGCAGTCGTTCTGGTAGCCATGACTTACAAGATATGAGTGATTTTGATAAACAAGATAGAGAAAATCCTGATGATATGCAATCTGTGAATGCCTCTCCTGGTGATTGGATATGTAAATGTGGTTCGTATAACTTTAAACGTAGACAAATATGCTATAGACGCAACTGCCAGGGAAAGAGGTCGGAGGGTACAGTGTATGGTGGAGATGCCGAGAGATCTGCCAAGTCCGACCCAAATGGAGGCATTACGAAGCGGTTGCTATTTAGACGCCTCGATGCTCTTACCACTGAGGAGAAAATATTAGAAGCCATTAAAGAAAGGTGCCCAAAATCTATCTTAGACTCAATAGCTGGTATTACCATAGGTCGGGAGACACTTACTGGTGCGTCAAAGTGTCTGGCATATATAAATTTTAACTCTATAGCAGATTCCACAGCAGCTCATTCACAGCTAATATCTTTATCCCCCCCATTGAAGATTGACGGTCGGGAAGTATTAATATCATATTATAATGAGCCTCAAAAGCAGCCTAAAGTGAACCCAAATGCAGATTACAATGCATATTATTCACAAATGGCAAATTATAATTCGACTCAAGCTTTATCAGAAGCAGACAGAGTTAATGCTGCAGCAGCAGTGGCTCAGTCTGCAATTTCCGCTGCTCAAGCACGGAACATGACTTGGGCAGCTGTCCTGATCCCTACAGCAATGCAAAGTGCTTCTACGGTAAAAGTTCCAACAGGTGATGGTAAAACTGTCTTTACTGCCCCAGATGTTAGAACGTTCATGTATGATGAGTCTTCGGGCTATTATTATGATCCTGCCACTGGTCTCTACTATGATGGTAATACCCAATACTTTTATAATAGTCAAACAAGTCAATATATGTACTGGGATGCAGCTAGCTCTACTTACATTGCGGCTACTCAGACTGCAGAGCAACCGAAAGGAACTGAACCTGTTGTAGAGACTAAAGAGCCAGAGGAAAAGAAGAAAAAAGACAAAGAAGACAAAGTGAAAGTTGCAAAGAAAATTGCAAAAGATATGGAAAGATGGGCTCGAACATTAAACCAGAAGAAAGAGAATGCTAAAAGTAATATTGTTATGGAACAACCCTTGGATACAAGTACTAGTAAAGGCTCTGCTGACATTGGCTTCTCGGTATTAGGGGCTGGGCCCTCATTGACTACTCACATTCGTGAGATATCACCGCCACCTGTCTCGACAGAAGATTTCCTCATTAAAAAACCTGACACTATTGTATTAGACAATGATGATGGCATCATTGATTGGTCAAAACTAACATGTTTAATATGCAAACGAAAATTCCCATCGGCAGAAGTATTGAATAAACATAAAACTATGTCAGACTTGCACAAAGAAAATTTGTCAGAGTATCGAAAGAAGAATGAATTACTGCCACAGACTAATGGCTACAGAGACCGGGCAGCGGAGAGAAGGATGAAGTTTGGAGAAGATGAAACACCTATTATTAGTAAGAGATACGAACCACCGCCAATTCATACACCACTTTCTCATCCACCACCATCAGTTGTCGATACAATTGGTGGTAAAATGTTACAGAAAATGGGTTGGTCACAAGGGCGAGGCTTGGGTAAAGAGGAACAAGGTAGAATTGCACCAATTGAGGCTGAACAAAGGCCAAGTTTAGCTGGTCTGGGACAGAAACGAGGAATATATACTCCTACACCCGGATTAACATACAGAGATACGGTCAAGAAGCTTATGATTGCAAGATATAAGGAGGTGGTCGGCCAAGAGGAGGGCAATAATTAGGTGAGTCCACTTCCTTCTTTTAACATTAATTTTTGGATTGTTACAGGTTGGACTAGCAGGTCAGTTTTAACACGAGTAGTTACACTAGGGAATATAGTTTTTGAGTATAAAAGTCGTCAAATATTTTGTATTACCAGTATTCTGCTGTCCATAGCATATTTACAGTAAGTACGGTCTCAACGGTTTCGAGAAAAACATGGTTAAAAACTTTTGATATAAAAATATTAAATCCTTCGTTTGTATTCGGATCATGGTGATTGTAGCTTTAAATGAAAGAGGATCTTAGCACATATGTATTACTGATTTACAAATCAGTACCTAGCAGTTAAAACTCAAAATAAATTCACTACTTTTGTTAAACTAAGAATCTCCTACTAACTCTCTAATAGGGAACATAGCATAAACACATAAGTATGTTATTTGCTGTATGTATGCTAAGTTGCTATATAAATTTATACATTTACAAGAATTATTTTATCAAGCTGGTATATTGGGAAACTGCTAAGGAGCAAAACATTATATCTTCATTGTGTTTATTTGGTTGGCACATATCAATTTTGGAAAATAGTTGTGACTTAACAAATTAATAGTTTGGCCAAGAGATTTGAATAAAAATGTTTGCAGTAAATGTACCCACTGTTATCATGCTTGGTGAAGTTAAAAAAAACTTGAGTTACTGCAAAACATTATTGCTAAATTTAGATTTAAAAATGATACAAACAAATGGATTAGATAGAAATGTAGATCTCGTTATCGTACTTACTGCAACTATGCTATGGACGACAGTATTGGACAGGGTATTTTTCAGGATTTAAGATAGCCTATGCCACATTAAGGCACCAAGTTGTGGTAATGCATATGTCTCATTAAACAGCTGCTTCTTTAGAACATAGACATTACTTTTAACTTTGTTATATTTTGTGATTCAATATCTGATTGATTATTTTCTAGAGTCACTTTTTATCAATTACTGAAGGGTTAATGTAAAAAAAAACCTTTTAAATAAATAGAAAAATTTCATTTCATGATATTATCTGATATAAGTAATTAAAAATTACTGGCTTATAATAAAGGTTTCAAAAACAAAATAATTAAAGCACATAATACCTACTTTATCTTGGTGGTTACCTACCTATAAATGGTGTCTTATTCAACATTTTATCATATGCAGGCAGTGGCATATGCTTGATTTTGCTTCTGCTGTTAAATTTCCTGGCTCTAGTATTGTGATTTAGTAATATGGAAAGAAAATGAATTAAATTGCATATGAAATAGACATAGCATCTAAAATAGAAAAAAACATCATTTAAATATATTAAAACAATAGGTTTAATATTCTAAGGAGCATTCAAACATGTGTTTAACATAAGTGGTCAGTTAAATAGTAATACATTTTTTTAGTCACCTTTTACAGTGTAAACTATACTAGTTGAATCATTCTATTAATTTTAACTCAAGCATACAAAAACTAAGGCAAATCTGGGCTATTATGTTTCAAAATATTATCAAAACTGCATAATGTCTTATGAACCATTACAGAAATTAGTAAAATCCAAAATCTAGCCTCATAATATATGTATTTTTTGATAGCAGACAAAGTTACTAACTTGTAAGATAAGACCTTTTTACTTTTGTACTCCATTTTATGAAATTTCTATAGTATTGTGATTTGAAAGCCATTGAAATATCAAAACAAACCTAAACATATATAACATATTTTGTCTGTGGCTTTCTCCACACAGTAAATATTCCCCCATTTAAACTTTGTGTTTATTTTAAATCTTTGTCCTTCCCTAGACTTCAAACTATTTTATATATAAACTTGCTGTTGCCTGCAACTTCGCTCGCGTCGGACAAAATAAATTTTCGTTATTCCCACTTAAATCCCAACTCTCGGGAACCCCTGGATAAAAAGTAGCTTATGTGTTATTCTGGATCCTCAGCTACCTACAAACGTAATTTCATCGCAATCAGTTCAGTAGTATATACATGAAATAGTAACATATTCATACAAATATACTCACAAACTTTCACATTTATATATTAGTGGGATATTTGACCTGCTTTTGTAATTATTTGTATGTGGTTTATATGTGATTGATAATAATTTATTGAGTAATGTCTTATACTCACTCATGTGAACTTGTTAAAGAAACAGGATGAAGAAAAAAAAGCTGTAATACAATATAATTGTTGCAAGTAGAATTACAGGCAATGAAATGTAATAACATAAAAATACACATTTTCTAATCCAATAAAAAAAGTGTTATTTTTGTGCCATGTTTTTGCTGTAGTAAACTACTGAACCAATTTTGAGAATTTTAATTGTGAGTTTTTAGTTAGAAGTGAACTCAGTTTTATTCACCAATTTAGCACATTGAATAATCTTTTCTTACTTTTATAATCTTAAATTTTTTATGCCCATTTATTGTTCAACATAGAACATTTATGCTCTATTTGTGAAATCACTGTATTTTATTTGAATGTTTTTGTTTTATCATGATGTGTTTTTGGGGTATATATTTTGTCAATTTTGTTTTTGTTACATTTTATTGGGTTTAGATCGGTATAGCGCTCAGCGGTGTGGGATGGAATGGAGTGGATGGATTAATTGTTAACAATATCTAATGGTTTGATTCTATTATCACACTAGATAACGCGAGGTACAGCTCCAATGGCCTTCCCCTACATTTGTCCTCTTTTCCGTGGTAAGTGTGACTTATGTAGTATTTTTTTCTAATGTTTTTTTCAACAGGTTTCTCAGCAAGCAAACATTGAAGTGTTACATAATTAATATGAACTGTACATTCTCTTTTACAGTTTTTTATTTCTATAGGTAACAAATTTCAACATTAAGAAGATTTTGAAATCTGAAGAAATATTTTTAAATAATTATGAATTATTTTGATTAGCTGCCCTATCCAAATCCACTCCTTTTTCATTTGTATTACATCCATATTTTTTATAATCTAACCAAACTACACGTTATATTTTATTATCTTTCAAAATTCCATACTATCATTCCGAATTCCGTTTTATTTTATTTTTACTAAATTCATATAATCTCAATATTTGCAGGTTTGTGTGTAGTCTATTTTTATTTATAAAAATGTCATTTTGCACACCCTTGACAGCAGTTGTTAGTGGTGGTTTGACAGCATATAATAGTGTCATCATATTTCCATTTGATATGTGGTAAAAGTTGTGCTGCAAAAAATAATTAAAAGTGTGTATTACTTTGTGTGATTTTTTAAAGATGTTCAGTACTTTTTAAAATAATTTTATGCCTATTATTATGTACACTGAGGATAAAAGGAAAATATCTTTTTTATTTTTCTTACTAATAATATTTGTTTAATGTAATATTCACTTGAATTTTATATTTTACATATTAAATTCAATGAATTTTCACATAAACCTGGGAAATGTTTAAACTGGAGTAGCATATTTTTATTAATACTTGACATTAAAACATTTTTCAAAATTGTTTGACACTATTTACAATGAAACATAAACCCCATTTTACTTTAAAAAAATTGCATGCTTGTCAAACTGAAGAACTGCACAATGTTAATAATAAAGGCTTTGGGGAAAAATCTATCCTTTTTGGGTCCAAATAGAAAGGTAGGTCTATCGGACCTGACTTTAATTTTTATAACTTGAAAGACAGCCTGTTTGACTTTGAATTTGAAATTTCAGCATAGGAAGAAATAAAAATTTTCCTATTGATTATAAATTATTTATTTTATGCTGACGGTTTGTTTAGTTTACAAGTTCTCAATCTATATTTTTCTATATTTATCTATGCTGCTTTAAAATGTAACTTGATAACTGAACACTATGCCTAATATCAACATACTTACTGAAATATTTGAATTTTTTACTCTTTGTTACAATGACAACCTCAATTCCACCTTATATTCAAAATTAGCCCCAAATACGTGGGTAAAATTCAGCACAGTGAAAAGACTGAAACGGTGGACAGTTCGACATATTGGACTTAAACAAGTTGTGATAGAACTGTGATAATTAGTGTGTGTTGTGAAGAAACAGGAACATGAGAATTACATTGACTTGTACTGATGTATGTGACCATTTATATTACAGAACCTGCCAGCGGTGAGACAGCGTGCCAAATCCCTTTTTTAATTAACAAGCAAATGAAATTACCTTTTAATAATTAGGGAATGAGTTATCACTTTTTTATAATTATTTTATGTTCAACTAATATGACAATAGATCCCTTTCTATGAAAGGAATTTTCTATCGGATAAATACAAAGTTGTACAAAGTTGTACTTATTTAGTATCAGGTAACTTGATCAACAATTACTATTGGTTACACATGCTATAATTAACAGCTTCGATCTTTGTGCCTAATTAATGTTATGTATTGTAAAACAGTTAATTTATAAAAGCTCTTGTATAAGAAGAAATAATTTTACAAAGAGTAAGAAGAAAATTGAAAGGCACATTTGGTTAGATGTTGTTGTACTAGCATTATAATTAATTTGTTTGTAAATTGTATGTCATTCAGATATACTGAATACTTCTATATAAAAGTAATTTTATGATTAAAATAAATAAGTACCCATTTTTTAACTTTTAACATCTTGTAGGTATCATTATCAGGCTAAAAATAATAGTAGTAGTATTGTGAAATTAATTTTAAATGTCGTTTTATTTTCATCTAAAAAAATTATTTTTTTTAGGAGATTTCAAGACCAATATGTCTGTAATGTCAGTATGTTTACTGTTAAAATGTATGGTCCTCTAAAAGTTATTATAGTAGTATGTCAGTACATCTTTAATATAAAGTAGAATAGTTATAAATTAGTAAGTAGCTACTGTTTGTTGCAACAGTGCATTTATTATAAACAGTAAAAACAGTAATGGTAACATGTGTAAACTGACAAAGATGATTACATTTATTAATTGGATTTGGGTTTAATAAGGTTTTTATTGTGAATGAATGGCATATATTTATTGATGTGCAAAGAAATGAAGTAGGTACTATCTTGCTCTGTAGTTTCACATTAGGTATAAAATTAAATGTGGGAACACTTAAATTTAATTTCGAAAGTTTAAGTTCTCTTGACTCAATTAGATCCTTGTAGTAAGGTTGGAAATACCTCATGGATATATTAAAATGTCATTCACATCATCCAACCTGTAAAGTGTTAATAAAAATTTAACCTGAATCAACCACCGATCTAATGAACATATTTTTGTAATATACTCGTAGATATAGTTGACAGAAAGTCTGGAGCTAGAACAATGTATTTAGAATTAAAAGAGCATAAACTTTTGTAAATATAAGGCCTGGTTGGAACACCAAGCACACACACAAGCACACAGGCAATGAAACCGTGTGTCATTCACAAGACTTCTTTTACGTCTATAAGAAATACTAGAACTAGATAAGCAAAGTTGTATAAGAAAGTATGATTGTCGATTTTCCCTTTCACACTGCACGCAGCAACAATCTTATGTACCTAATTTAACGTGTTACATAAATGTAGTTCATTGACCAAGAAGCGACATGAAGACATAAAACATTTTGCTAAATATTATAATATTTCATCTCAGATATCAATTTATTTTAGTACGTCAGATAGATGGCGCTGTAACTTGCGCTAAATGGCTTTAGTGCAGTTGGTACAGTCAATGCCTCAGTGCCCATGCCGTCGTTATTTGTATATATATATTTTTCAATTCAATGCAAACAAATATTCGCAGGAGTAAAATGAATTTGGAAAATAACATGACTGATAGCGGAAAATAATATAATTTTTTGCTAGTCGCTGTTGCTTTTATCTTTTTTCTTACCTATTTGTTTTGGTAATTTGCAAAGCAATCTCAAGTTTAATAAGTGAATGAAATATAGAGTATATTTATAGAGCAGCTAACACATTAAAACTTTTTTTTTCATTTTAAAATATATACGTGGTTATTGATACGTAATTGAGTGTATACAAATAAAAATCATGACCGGATTTAAAGCTATTATTTATAATATTCTTAAGTATTATTTTCTTTAAATAAAAATACAATAGTTTTGTAGGTATTATAATGTATATTGTCTTTGAATAATAAACAAAAGCATTTTGTGTAGTTAAACGTGCAAGCAAAATTAAAGGGTGGGCAAATATTTAGTTATTCATTTAAGATATTTTTTTATGTAAATATGTAAAGGTAACATAGGCACTACCGCTAGCACGGGTCGGACAATCTACTTGCCATGGACATCGAGTGAACTTGTATATTGCTACTGTTGTGTACCGATTTGATGAAGTATCGGGTTCATTTACACAAGTTTGGAGGGTAACGTAAACTTACTTTACCCGAGACCTAACACGCTGTCTTCAGGTTGGCAACGCACCATTGCCACCTTTGATACAGATGGCGTGAATTTCTGACCACCTGGGTTCGTCTGCTTGTTTGCTTTCCAATTCTTAAAAATACGTACATGTTAACTGACTGTATAAACAGTAAAATTAATATTTTCTCTTTTCGTGTTATATCTCTGAATATCAACAGAGGCGTAGTTACCTCCCTTGTAAATTGAAACTGCCGCTTATGGACATTAAAAGTCATTAAACTGGACTGGAGTGTTAAATCATTATGTAGGTACAATTAATTATATTAATTTATAAAGGTGTTGTTTAAATTACAAAATGTTTGTTACAAAACTTAAAAGTTGGAACAAAATTCAAAACCTTTCAAAAATACCGACCGAACCTGTGGACTTATTTAAAGTAACGACGTGTGGCACTTTGAATAACTGATTGTACCCTTTTGTTTGGTTTTGGGAGAATTTGTAATATCTTGGTTAAGTGGCTTGTCCGTCGTATAAGAGAAAGGTTGTTTTGATGTAAAAGACTTATCATTACGTGTAGGTTATCTTGTGTATATATTCCTCGATTGTAAATAAATTCTTGTTAAAATATAAATCTTTATTGCAGTTCTATCATCGCAGGGAAATGACGAAATCGATAATGTATCACTTGTAAAACTATCCGATCATGAACATATGCAGGTAATCTCTTTACTAGATTTGTATTTATAGACTGTCGTGGTGGGTTCATAAAGTCGCTGATTTCGCCATTTCCATGCACTAGCATGGATCCACCAACCAAGCTTTTTTTTTAGGAAGTCTATGTCATATTGGATTGTCATTATTATCCGAAGGAACTTGACTTGCAAATCGTCCGCGCGTAGCTACGCTCCTATTAAACAAATTTTGACGAAACATCACAGTCCTATGATACCAGAAAATAACAAGTTATTTGTCACTATATTGTATATCGACTAGTGGTTTATATCTTGGTCGGATTTATTAACCATGACTTGCTACAATATCATTTTTCCTTTGTGTACAGTTTGGTCGTTTTTTTCTACTTAAAAATGTATCAGACTGTTAATTCTATTTGTAACAAAAAATTGATGTTTCACGAATAAATAAACAGGCGATAATATAAACCACCAGACAGAAAAGGGAGACTGCTCTGGACGGTCAGAGACAGCCGTGCCGAGGTTATTATGTGACCGTTATTCCAGATGTACAAGTGCACCTTCTGCCTAGACAACATAATATTGTCGAGTACTTACTGACTAGGTACATTGCGGTGGGAATGGGTGAGGTGATCTTGGTACCTGTCCGGAAGGATGTTTTTGCAGCATGCTTACTTAATTCTACTAAAGGTCAGAGAGAAATATTTCCCATTGCTGCATCTCAAGAGTACTTTTTCGTTTGTTGGTATCCCATATTTAACGACAACGGCAACGGGTAAAGAAGTCCTGTTCTTCCGCCTCCGGTCGGTACTGGTGCCTCTTCTGCTCCACACCAGAAGTCTGTTTATCGGTGACAATTTTCGCCTCCTCATATGGTCGTCATTGGATTCGTGTATGGGTAGGTATGTAGGTCGCTATTACAAATATTGTATGTCTGGAATATAGATACCTAGATATTTTAATTTTTACAATTTAGCATAACTATTTGCGACAGCTTAAAAGTAAACTTTCGTACAGAAAAAATAGTATTCTTAAGAAATGTCTTAATTTGGGCGCAAATAGCTAAGCGGTTAATGTTACAAAACATCTAATTAAGGCCGTTGTATGATAACTTCGTCTATTTAATAGGTATTTGTGCACAATTTTGTATGAAAATAATCAGTTATTCTGCTCGCCTATAAAGTGACAGTTGGGATCATGAAACTACAAATTTCAAGTTTATTTCTTTGCACAGATTAGTTCATAGAGATGCATGAAACTAAAGCATTAAAAAGTACATTTCGAAAAGTTAGGTACCTATATGCATTATATATCTGTTTATTATTGAAAGGTGAACAACTACAAGCAGAAAGATTCCCTGACGGTAAGAAATTGAACCCACCTAAAGACACCAAAGGTGTTAATGGTGTGTTGCCAACCCAGGTAGGGATGTTAAGTCTTGCAAAATTACCAATTACCTTACCTCCAAACTGGAACTTTATTGGAGCACTGATATTATGGCGGCAAGAATAGGTAAGACGATGGTACCAATCCGGTATCATCGTCATCGGCTCTGCTTAGCTACCGTCTAGTTATAGGTCGCGATATTCATAACAGTTAGCCTAGGCCTGGCAGAAAGGTAGTTTTTCTATGAAGGAGCCCGGACCAACGCTGGATAAAATCAAACCCTAATGTTACCGAAGTCACTATTGTCTTGCGCAAAACAACAACGGGGCGGTCATACGGAGACACAACATTTGTGTTGCAATTATTTATTAACAAAAATAATCGTCATAGGAGTAGTGTTAATGTGTTTGTTTGGCTAGCTGCCTCTGTAGGTGGAGTACCCGTACGGGCTGAGCAGGAGGGGAATGTGGTAGTGCTCTCCTTCCTTGGTGTTGAACACGATCTGGAAAGCAAAATATTTTACTGCACAAGCAACCTATTCATACCTTTTTTTTAAAGCAAAAGGAGGCAAACGAGCAGGTAGGTCGCCTGATAGTAAGTGGTCACTACCACCCACGAACAACTGCAATACCAGGGACATCACAATTGCGTTGCCGACTTTTTAAAATCCCGCCCCTAAAGGGGAAGGAGAAGTGGGCCTACGGGACGCTCACAAACCAGACGAAACGCAGCAGCAAGCTGCTACTTTACGCTGGTCTTATATGAGAGAGTGGTACGTTCCCGGGCGTGCCGGCCCATACGGCTACAAACTATAATGTGTACATAGCATGGCACTACCACTTTTGTCCTACCTATAATACACTAGTTGATAGCTACCAGGTATAATAAAAGTGAATTCTGTACCTAAGTACTTTGAAGAATTAAAAAAATATATTCTAGAGTCTAGACGACTATAGATGAACATCATCATATATTTTGAGATTTTCAGAATGTTATCCCTTTCTGTATTCACGCCGAATTTACTGGATCTATCATGTCGAAATTTTAATGGCGGATGCCTACTGTTTGTTCTGAGGAATACTATTACGTATAGTATTCCTCAGAACAAACATTTTCATAGGCAATTTTTTATTCCGTTAGCTAAAAGTGTTCACATAGAAGAGGAGGGATAAAAGACAAAATTACATCGGTGGCCATAAATCATGAACGATTAGTAGGATACTTCTATTTCGATGGTAGGTAACTGCGAATTCATTGATTTTTTTTAACTTATAGAGGATACTGTCCCGTGTAATTTTTTTCAGATCACATGTTTTGTACTTTAAACACAAGCATAACACATTGATATAGGCACTATACAACGGCATATAAACGCTCAGTAGAATTCCTACCTACTTTAAATAACTATACCTACTATATATAATACTTGCAATAACTTAAAACTGAATGTAGGTGTAGGATCATTGGAACGTACCTATAGATCATGTTGTGCTGGCATTTGATTTTAGATTGGTACCTATACGGAAATTTATATAAATATGTGAATAGAATTGAGTTTTTTTTGTAATATCAAAAGAACAGCTTTATAATGAGTCCGTCTGGCGGTTTGTTCCAGGTAATGTCCGAAACGACTGCGCCGATTTTGACAAAATTTTCACTGGTGAAAACAGAGAGAGTAACCTTTATTTTGGAAAAAGGGTTAGGGTTCCGCGCAAAAATGCATCAAAACTTCTTAAAGACCTACGCAGATGAAGTCGTACACTAAACACTGGACCGATGCACTAACACTAATACTAAAAAATACAACCGTAATAAATGACTAATCGTAGTATTTGCACTTCAGTGATTAATTGTAATTTTTTACACCGAAATTGTTCCGTAACCAACTTGATTAGTCGAGTTATCTTTAGTAACAGTTTAAATAAGTGTGAAACTTTGATTATACATCGCAAAAAGTGGCAATAATAATACGGCTAATTATTTATTTATTTTGCCTTACAAAAATGTGCTATCAATTTACTTTTTTTGCAAGGAACCCTAATTAATTTTGTTAATTATTTGATATATTGTTAATAAGCCTTTATCCCCAGTCAGCTGTCAGGAATGTATTTTCTTAATCCCTCATCCCCACACCGCCACGGAAAATACCATAATGAACCTTTAAAGGTATATAAGTTTTAATTGAAAAATAGATACAAACCTCCACAAAAGGGTATAAAGTTTCTTTATCAAACTGTTTATAATAATCTTCAATTTTGAATTTCAATTTATACGTCCCTTCTGCCATAGATTCTTTCGAAAACGGGAATTGTATCCTCCCATCGCTAGATGTCGCTGTATTATGCCATAGCGTCCAGTTTTCGTCTCGACGTTTGTACAATTCTACAAAAACTCCAAATGCTGGCTTTCCCATCGACGTGTCCAAAACATGTGTTGATAAAATAGGACGCGACATTTTAAAATTATTTGTAGTTGTACACTTTTGTAAAATTTAACTACCGTTTAAATGCTTATTTGAAATATTAAATAAATTATGTGCATACTGTATTACAATACTATATTATTTTTATAAGATTGTTATAAGGTCTAAAAACAAGTGAATGTTTGTGAAGGCAACAATGAACTCGAGCGTCAAGATACGCCGAGAGACTGGGGTCACACTCACAATAAGATGACGTAAAGCTAGTTATACAGTAGCGGAATATTTTTTATAAAAATATGTTAATTATCGCTATGTAGAGTAGGACAGGACAGTAAGTAGAATATGTTAATAAAACAATTATCGTAGGAATTTATTGGATGCGAAGCAAATTACTAAGCTTAGCTGTCAACACAAGGAATACTTAGGTAAGAAAATTGTTAAGTCGAAGCTGAATAACAACAAATACAGTCTTGGGCAAAGCTTAATTAGAAATAGCGTAATAACCTGTGGTCAAGTGGTGTCGGTGCCCGACATACATGTCCCCTGCCACATTATGGGACCTAATGTCGGCTACTCGTGGGTGCATACTAAGTACTATGTAACTCTACCTACTCTTTCGAGGATATATAGGCGTGACGTTATATAATAACCTAAATAAAACCTAGGTTCCAAAATTTCAAATTTGTTTAAAGAAAGTTGAGGGGCAACTATCAAGATATTTTATTTATGAAGATATTGCACTCACTAAAACAAAAAACTTGCGTGTGTCTGAACCTACCTTTATATCGGCCTGATAACAAATTGTAAACCGAGTGATATAATTTTAAACAATAATTGCTTATCATGGAGAGCATCCCACTGCTATTTAGGGATTGTGTAGATAATTTAATTAGATAATTAGTGGTCGCCCTGTGGTTTTGACTCGCTCGCAATTATTCATGTAATACGATCATATAGGTAGGTACCTATACCTAATTACTGTAGTCGCATGCGTTTGTCTCTCTTAACTGATGCTTTTTCTTTTTATCGAGTTTAAAATCATAACGATACTAAAATTGTTTCACAGCGAAAATCATTAAAATCGTTTCATATGTCCGGGCTTCACATCACAGACTTTAGTCAGGTCCAGGGTTCACAATGTAAAATATTTGCATCCATAGAAAATAGTATGTAATACGTAAGATGCGAACGTTTGTTAAAAATATCTTAACTTTAGTGACTACGCTCTAAGGCAAACAAATATTTCAAGTAGGTTTTTATTTATAAACCTTCATTTAATAAAAGGGTAACTTTATAATTATTTATTTAATCAACATTTTCCGAGTTCACATTAGACACAACAGAGTTCTTCCGTACATAGTTACTTTTTATATAAACGTCTGGGTGTAAAACATCCTTCCTGACCATGTGATCCATATTGTCTTCCAGGACTATGTCAGACCCAGTCTTCAAATTCCCTTTGATTCCGTTAAATGCAAACATGTCCACCTGCGGCTCGCCATGCCTCACGTAGTCTATCCTCCACACCGGCGCCTCGGCGGGTTCCATCCTGTACGAAATGTGCTGGTGCTTCTTCGTTAATGTCGTATCGGGAACTTCCATAGACATAGAAAATTTATCTTCGGAACGATCCCCAAATTGTTCCCTCGCAGATACGGCTACTTTGTCTTTGTATTTCACTTTGTGTGGGTAGAACTTTCTAATTTTCTTCCTAGTGTGAAGTGTGCGTTTGCTCTTGTTTTTGCTGATGCGTTTTTCTCGACCCTTCTTTTGTTTTGGTGAAGTGTTCTTATTATTCTTAAGTTTTTTCACTTTTCTGGAATTCTTAAGTACTGATTCGTCACGAACTTGCACGAAATTGGACAAGTCTTCGCTATTTATTACTGGAAATAATGTGAGGTAAGCGGGATGTGGTGTGGTTTTATCTGGAAGCGACTTCTTGTGATTAATTTCTTTGATTGATCTCTCAATGAGCTTCTTGAGAGTGTTGTCCTTCGTGATCAGGTTGCACGGGATGGAGGGAAAATTCTTGCAGAGGACAGTCTGCATCCTTGTCAAGACGGTATCTGGTTTCTCTTTTGCCGGTTCTAGCACCTCGTTGTCCGATAAATCGTTGTGAAAGTTGGAAACCATTCTCGACATGAGTGCTTTGTTTCGAAGAATCTTCGCGTTGGTCGTTGAGCATATCAATATGATTATCGTGATTGCTTGAACGTGGAACATCATCACTTTTTTATGTTTTCCGTATTTGTGATATTTGTTCTGTATCTGAAATTGAATGATTAAACAATGCATTACTAATGTATTTTTTTGTTAGAATACAAAAAGCTCCTTTCATATTATTGAACAGTAACTGTTATCGACGTTTTTCGGTATTTTTATGTATTACGTAATTTCAATCATCGTAAACTGATTATATGACAAGTAAAAAATCCCTGTTTTAAATTTCATCTAATTTATATCGCCTATTAGTATGAAATATATAAAAAAACATCGTTCCATGTTCATAAAATTTTGCGTTTGAAATGGGTAATAGGGCGTAAGATGTGATCATATACAATGATTTATAAGTCACATTAGTTATATACAAGTAAAAGAATATATTATCTTATACTATTTACCTATTTACATATATTAGGTACAACTGTAACAGGTTGCAGAAGTCTTGATATTTCCGTTAAAAAATAATAAAATGCTTCTATTTTGGGTAGGTACAGACGTATAATTGTTAAATGGATTCTACAACCAAGTTTTACCGAGCTCTGATAAATAAAAGCATGTCTAATTTTTAAAAATAGGACCTAATGTTTGTCACCGCCTTTCCGAAAAGGAAGAGGCTCGCGCGAAGCGCTTTTTCATACTTTCCATCATCATTAATATTAATAAAATTGACTTTTCTGTTTGGGACGGCATATCTACCAAGGTATTTCATGTCTAGTTCATTCTATCGAAATTCACTTTTTCCAGTTTAAAATACAGGTTTTTCAAAACTCATCAACATCATTATTGCAAGCATTGGATGAACATACTTAAGTATATTTCGATCTTATACTTATATTACCTAAGCGCTTATGTCAAAATTCAGGCGGAGTATCCTACCATATTTTAAGACATAGCTTTGAGATGTCAACTTTTGAGATGTAGACATCATAGATTAATAGTTGCGTCGCAGTCCTGTGGCGGTTGTAAGGACTCAAGGTTGTATGTAATTCAACTGCCTACCCTACCTTCAGAACAGAACACAACAGTGTCAGTTGACATCGCGGAAAGGAATGGTGAGGCTACCTAGCCAAGTTGCTACATAGCACTCTCATGAGCTGACTGAAGGTAGCACTCTCGCAAGCTGTTTGAAGGAAGGTATTCTTCTTGGGATATCCGGAATGAAACGTGACTTATTATTATACTAAGATGTACAGAAATTTCTCACCAATAAAATTATCTTCTTGTAGAGTCCAAACAGCAATTACTAGCTGCCGCACATCCTTCGTGACGGCCGGGCAGGATTTGACGGTGTTCGAGGATGTGGCTCGCCGCGTGTTAGTAAACACGCGCTGTGTTTGGTGTTTACTGTTACCGGCGGAAATTCTAATATTTATTAACATTGGTTTGGGAATTGCACGAGCTAGACGGCTAATCTATACGTACACAACACAGTAACAGAACTGTGCCGCAGTATTGAACAATATTCCGAACAGGTAGCCGTGAGCTTGTGCGATGGGAGCTTGGATAACAATGACATTGAATCGAATTCTAAAAACACGAGCGATTACCTCGCTCGCGCTGAAAATCCTTTTTGTAGTCTTTAGGCGATGAGCTTCAATAAAATAGGAAACACGTCTACTGTCAATTGTGTCAAATTACATTTATGCAAAACTAGCTGTAGAACATACCAAAGAATCATCTTGTACGATCTTTCTTTTCCCCCCTTTTGGGGAAGATTTTTCAGAAATCTCGCTTGTCGATGTCTACCCTCCAAGTTTGAGGTCATTACGATCAGCGGTGTAGGGGTAGGCTGTGCATTGATCTGTCAGTCATTCAGGACAATGGATTTTCATATGTACCAAACTATAGATGTCTTATGCTACTCCTGAATATCGTAGTAGTTCCTTGGAGTTCCGAGGTCTGTTTACAAAAAATATCGTAACTAGTTATCGAATGCCGAATGGTGAAATAATTAGTGAAGTCGGTACAGTATATTTTTCATATTTCCATTGCAAACAATAAATTAAACCTAAAACATTAGCGTAGATAAATATCTCCAATGTGTAACTAAATTGCCGCTGAGATCTCATTAAATACTACAGGGATTTGTTTTACAATTCTTGTCTATTTGGGCGCGACAACCAATATTTAACTAAGTAGGTAGGTATGATACTGCAGCTTATCCGCGGCATTGATGAAACTGTATTGTGACATTTTTCGTAATAAAATAATAACAAGAACACTTCTACTTGTTTAAGTATGCATTTAATTATAGATTTATTAAAATATTAGTAGGTACAAACCTACTTGTAGTAACTTGGCGTGAAACAGATATACCTAGATACATACAAAAGTATAGTGACGGGCTAACCCAGAGACTGCATCTTCGCGGTAATCTATCGTGTTGGATAACGATTCAAACTTGACCACCTCGGCGTCACCTGTCATTTGTTTATTTATGTGTTCTTACTAACAACCAATATTTTTTTATAGGCAATAGCCTAGTAGAATGACGCACAACTCACCTGATGTAAAGTGATGTTGCAGTCCAAAATGGAGACATACTAAGCTAGAAACAGCCTATTCACTCTTGATTTAAAAACGCCCGAGACGAAGTTGTAATTCTCCGGAAATACCGCTTTAGGAAAAGGAATTCCAATCTTTTGCGGCACAGTAAATGAATGATGAGGAGTACCTCTTGGTACAGTATCACTTAAGCCTTTTTGATCAATAGCGGAGCATTCAAACAGAAAAAGATAAAAATTCAATGATTATGTCTATGAATCTATTTCTAGGTCATATATTTTCTTAAGCTAGGTCTATTGCTTGTCTGTTGAGTCAGTGTTATATAAAATGTATTGTTTCTGCCTTAGAATATAGGAGGCTTCTATTTCAACGTGTACTTACTTTAGAATATAGGTAGGTTACCTAGGCAACCTAGATAGTTTCACTAACGAAGAAAAAATCTCCAAATCCGTCAAAGAAATACGAAGTTCTGAGTTAATCATTAAAAAGAATATAACAGAATTATATTATAGTGTATATATAATATTATAGTGAGATTTTTTGAAACGAGATAACTGGGAGGTTGAAGAGATGCATAGACTCCTTTTTGCCGTGGTTTCCAAGGGATGATTCCACATTATTTTTTCCTTTGACTGCATGAGCAAAGTTGTAGGCAAACACCTAGTTCATATCAACATTATTTATTTATTTATTTATTTAAACTTTTTTGTACACCATATATACAACATGTTATACAAAAGGCGAGCTTAATGC
>DVZN01000019.1:0-24087 GCA_018237365.1 Caria ino melicerta
TCAGAAGAGTGCAACTTGGCTGAACAGCATTTGGGAAGTTGTGTCACATCTTTGACTCATCTCTGCCACAATGCCTCAAGACCAAGGTGTTTGATCAATGCATCCAACCAGTAATAAACTGCCGAGACGTGGAACATGCCGGTAAAACTGGCCTACCGACTGAATGCCACTCAGAGAGCTTTGGAAAGTCTATGCTGGGAATCTCAGAGATAGATTATGAAATTATTACACAGAAGACCAAAGTAACTGACATAGTTCGGAAGCGTAGCATACTAAAGTGACAGTGGGCTGTTCACATCCGTCGCAGAAACGATGGGCGGTGGAGTAAACAGGTTCTCGAATGGTGGCCACGGCTTGCTAAACGTAGTGTTGGACGCCCTCCGGCTAGATGGACCGACGATTTAAAAAGGGCAGCTGGTAGTCTCAGGATGATGAAAGCGGGGGATCATGACTGTGAAATACTTTGGGGGAGGCCTGTGTCCAGCAGAGGACCACAATAGGCTGATGTATGTATGTATCGGTGAACAATTATAATTACTTATCATATAAAAATCTAGTATTATTTATCATATTTGCTCTTCTCATAAATACCAGATTGTCATTTGATTGCCTGCTAAGTACATGTTTAGACCATCAATTAATATTACATAGAGAAAACCATATTATAATTAACACAATACTAACCACTCAAAACAAGTGACGTATTCTATTTGTTGCGATAATAATTTTGAGAGCTTCGGTAAGTTTAATTCGTTTAAAATCATATTCTGAAATAGTGTTTTTCAATTTTACTTAGCATTAAACATAATTAACATTTATATTCCAAAAATGAGCCTGTAAAAGTAATAATATTCGCGCTATAACTTTTGAAGTTTTGAATTTGACTTTTGTTGTTTTATTTTGACATCTCACAAATCAAAATGATTACATGAACTGTCTTCTACTTTTCTTTTTTGGCATGGGCGTTAACAACTGCCAATTGCCAATAAAGTTTATTATTAATTTACATCAGGTTCTTTTTAATTACTCTAAGTTATCGCCCAATTTTGTAAAATCGGGCATGAATGACTTTTAATAGTCATAAGTCGTCATAGTAAGTCATGTCAGTCAGCCTTAGATTAAGTACTGGACGTCTTTCCCAAGCTCAGTAAACGAAATATGGAAACATCTGGCCATCAAGAAAGCACACGTTAAACTAGTTTCTTCAATAATACTTTACTAGTGCAATTTAACTAAATAAGATTGAATAAAATTCCACTAAAATTTATTGATGTTACTAAAATTAGAATTAATGTTACTCGATATTTACACGGAATTCAGTAATAGCCAAAAAATTGCGTTCATCTTTTTTGGGGTTGCTGCAAAAACTAATAAACTGTTATCAATCAGCAAGAGACACAATGAACAAAGAATAATTTGAGGATTGGATGACGGCACTTTCCAATATCTTGTTATTCCGAAAATATTTTTTGCCTGCCTCGTACAATACCTTTATGGTAACAACTACCCATGACGACATTTCCAAATGGTTAAGACTTTCACATTCAAGAAAAGAGAAGATTGATTCCTAAAAGGTCGGAAACGCATCTGTGAGACCTCTGATAGTGCGAATGTTCGTGGATAGCGGTGATTACATACCATGACAATGACCCATCTCTAGAAATAAAGAATTCGTGAAAAATCAGTGCATGGTGTATATTCTCGTTGCCACCAAAACTCCCTCGAAAAGCTTGACAAGTTTGGCACTTCCTTGCCTGGCACCAAGACAGACTGACTGTGATGACTTACAATGACATGACGACACAAACATAGTCCATTTTTATATAAATATTTGAAAAATACTAATGAAAAAGACTATAATGTGAAAAAAATAATGAAATGGCAGACTAGGCTGTATGAACTGAGATTCTTTACTTTTCTGCGAAAGGGATAATTTAAGAAAAAAAGTAAAAGTCTAGCCTAGCTATCAACTGTCACTTGTCAGTTATTGATTGAGCCGAAAAATAAATTGGGTACCTATCCCAATTAAAAGGAACGATTTATTAATCCCATAAAACAACTAAAAATAAACATACATGTAAGTATTTTACTATAATTACGGTTTAATTAAAGTTATCTTTCTAATAGTTTTCAAGGGACATTCTATGTGGGGTTTAGAATTATTACATAACCTATGTTACTGATTCAAAAAGAACATTTTTTTTTTGTACGTAATATAAGAGGTGAAAATTATGATATTATGCTGCTTACCTATAATATTATTACTTAATGGAAGAAGTTAACGTGTTGTGTTTTAATATTAATAACCTTACACATTTTATAAGGTCCTGTCCAACCTCCTCCTGTGGTCCTATTAAACCTTTTAAAAGTCTTGTAATTATCTCATTTTAATTTTAGAATGGCAGTAGCTTTACGTTCAGTTTTGAGGAATGTAGCCAAAAAAATGCAAGTCCGTGGATTTGCTGCTGAGGCTCCTAAAGAAGGGGAAATGGCACTCACATTTGCTGCTGGTAATAAAGTGAGTATTATGACAAATGCTTGTTTATAACTCTCTAAAACTCAACAGTAATATAAAGACAATTATTATGATTTACAATATTTACCTTGAGTTATTGTTCTACAATTCAAAAAGCACAGTTAGGTAAATGAATTAAATTTAATGTCTATTAGATCCATTGTTTTAGAATGTTTTTTAGACATTTCTATTTTTAGTGAGTGAAATAAATGTTTTAAAATAATGATATCATTATGATTGTGAAATGGAAGTTCAAATCCTTAATACATTAGTGTAGAATGATATAAAATTATTTTGACTGTGTAATTTTAATTGTTGTTTTTAGGGTTTGTAATAGTTTACTCTGTATTACATTTTGTCAATTCTTTAAATTTGTTTTAGGTATTTTATAACAAGCAAGTTGTAAAGCAAGTTGATGTGCCATCTTTCAGTGGAGCTTTTGGTATACTTCCAAAACATGTACCTACTCTAGGTAATTAACATTCAATAACATACTGTGACAACATTATTCTCCCTTCAATTTCAACAATTTGAAATATGTAGCTATTTTAAAATTATACAAAATACTAAGGTTGACTTGCACCAAACTATTTAAATACATTTTAAATCACTTTTGGTATGGCTAAACATATTTAAAAAGTATTTCAATAGTGTGCTGCAAGCTACACTAAAAGAACTAGACCTTAATTATTTTGATAATATTTTGTACTATGGGATTAATAAATTGTTCCTTAGAGTTGTGATAGGAAATTAGGCACCCAATTTATTTTTCGGCTCTATCAATAATTAGTCAAGTTTTTGGAAAAAACCGTAACATATAATTAATTTTTAAGTTAAATCAGACAAATTAAATCTAAGGAATCCTAAACTACTTTTTATTTGCAGCTGTGTTAAGGCCTGGAGTAGTAACCGTTACTGAAAATGATGGAAAGCAAAACAAAATCTTTGTTTCCTCGGGCACAATTACTGTAAATGATGATTCTTCAGTACAGGTTAGAAATTTCAACCATTTCAAGCTAGCCTGCTAGCTAAGTTGCATATGATCATAAAAATACTTCAGTTAATTTTCTTCTATATTATAGATATAGTCGTTTTGCTTGTCTGTAATACACTTAATAGAAGGTGAGCAGTAAGTAAAACGGAAAATTAAGAAGAGATCAACATATTGCTACTTATTTGGATGATTTATTAATCACCATCATACCAATATATTTTGTCCTACATTGTCAATCTCAGTGCTAGTCACTGTTGTTATTAATTTTGAAAATGAAAGTCATTAATACAAAGCTTAATATACTAGTTACTCAGATAACAACTTGACAAATACTCCTTTTTTATTCAGCCCTAAACCACTTAATAAATTTTGATGAATTTTGGTATTGAGGAAGTTGATGGTCTACACAACATTTTCGATCATTCTCTTAAAGGATGAATAGGAGGTACAAGTTTGTATGAAAAGTTTTGTACAATATGTTAAAAAAGAGTACCTTTATGAGCATGATGTTAAAGGTGATGACAATCTATATCTTTTCATCCTCATTTATGTCATATATTATTATTATTTAGTGTCATTATTCTTCCCACACTATACTGGAGCTAAACTCCATAAATAATCTGTTTACAAAGATAACCATTTTATGCCACAAGTGCATCTAAAACTACAACTACTACATCTAATTTGATTGTTGATAAAGATTAGAGCCGCAGCTGCACACATATAGTAGATGTGGTGTGGGTGAGAAATAACTATTTTATTATATTTGAAAGGTAATCGTCGATTTTGTCTGTTGTGGGTCAACTGTTTGTTAAACTTATCACTAGCTTATTTTTTTTATTTATTTCTTAGTTGTGGCCCACGGTTTCCACGAGTTTTTGATTTTTATAAAAATAGAAAGTAAGATTTTAGTCCTAGATTATCAATCCCATAAATAACCTCTATTCAACTCCCCATTTTTTTTATTCAACTCCATTTGACTCAACTTTTCTCAACTTTTATCCACTCTACTGCACTCCAAACTTCCTCACCCTATAAAACCCCACCCCACCCCAAGGTGTGGGAACCTTTCCACCACATTAAACAATCAAAAAAGAATAAATGAAATCGGACTATGGGTTAATGAATGATGAACCATAAACCCGCCGTGCTGCCGAGACGTTGTATCAAAATTAATGAGGCAAAAATGTGTTTAATAGCAGAGGAGTTATCTTGTTAGGGATTTAGCATGAATGCAATAAATTCTATGTATTGTTTAACAGATTTAATCTATTTCTTTTCTCCTATTTTATAGTAAAAATTAATTCCACAAAATTTATTAAGTAGAAAGGTGAAAATTAATTACGGTGTTTCTTACTTTTGCATGTTATAAAACTCATAAAATTATTTTACTTTTTGGTCAAATATTGCTCCTATCTTCCTGTTATCTGTTGCTAAGCAATGGTTTTTAATTAACCTTTTTTTCTCAGTTCTACTAGTATAGTATAGAGGAATAAACAAAGATTTTTAAAGAATGGTTTTCCCCAAAAAGTTTTCATAGTGAATACATATTATGTTATACACAAAGGTTAAGCTTTGGTAGTCTTGGAAGAACTACATATTTGCTTATTATGTAGATATGTTGTTAAATTTTCTTTTTTATTAAGCATTATCTACTGTTTGGTACATCCCGCTTACCTAGACTTAGTTTGAATAAGATAGCAGTTATGCAATTTAAGTTTTGTTTGAATTTCAGGTTTTAGCTGAGGAGGCACACCCATTAGATAACTTAGATCGCAGCGCCGCGCAGGAAGCTTTGAGCAAGGCTCAATCTGAATTAAACTCTGCTGCAAATGATAAGGTATAAAAAAATCTAAACATAGACATTGTTCCATTTCCTTTAATACAATCATATAGTTAGTTAATGGCAAATATACCATTTAGATTAGATACTATTGATACTAATTTTGGCTTTATCCTTTCTATTTATTTTTTATTATTTAATTATCCCCTAAAATAATTATTTCGCATATAGAGCACAGAACTGTGTTGTTCAGCCTCCTTGATAGAATAGAACTCCTACCATCTCACCAAGCAGTTTGTAAGAGTGGAGCATAGACACACACACTAACTCACCTATAACTAGATTAAAGACTTTCGACCTGGCTTCTGGCCAACCGCCTTACTTATTCCTGCCGCCATAACGTCAGTACTTGCCGTCGACGTGATAGCCAGTTTTTTACTTTTGAACTAGGCCTAACATCCGGGCCTCTGGTTGGCAAAGCACCGTTACCACGTTTAGTGTCTATAGGGTATAGACGGCGTGAATGTATTACCATCAGTGAGTCTGCCCACTTGTTTGCTTTCCAAAAAAATAAAATCCGTCTCAGACCGAGATGGGTTGTCACATAGGCATTAGACCAGGCCAGTGGTCGCAACGATCGGAATTAATAAAGAAACGGCGCAACGGCCAAGTTCGTGACGACGGTATGGTTTCTTTAGTTTAGTCTGGTCGTGTCGTGTGCTCGCCGCCTGGTGCGCGAGGTGCCTCATACTTTTGCAATAGATGTAGATGCATTAAATGAGTCTTTATAGAGCTAGATTTTATTTTATATTGTGTATTTTTTTACAGGCCAAAGCTGAAGCGGCGATCGCAGTTGAAGTGGCCGAAGAAATTGTCAAGGCAGCTTCTGCGTAAAATAAATTAGTGTTCCCATAAATCTAGACAAGTCACTGTTTCCGTATATCTAATTATTTAATAAAATAATGCCAACGTTGATCGAACCACTCTTTTACTCGTAAGATAACTTCCATTTTCTCTTGATGAAGAGCAATCTTTGCACAGATCTTACCGACTTTCGCAACGAGTTGGGATCAATCTTTAATAGGAATTTATAAACAATAATAGACATCTACCAGGTGCTTGTAATAGGTGATATGTTCGGTTCGGTTTTAACAACAAGACCACATCATATCTATTTTTTTGGTCTTTGGGTCTATTACATCGGTTGTAAGTTGTAACTATTATCATTTGTAATGTTTATGGGCGATAGTCGTCTCTTCAGGAGAGTCATTGGGACAGGTCAGTGGTAAGTTTGGTTTCTATGTCAGATCTCCATGGTCTGTTGATAACCTTTCTATTTTGTTATTTTAAAGTCCAGACTAATTACTTAATGTATGTTAAAAAAATCAGTACATTTGGTTTTGCTTTTGCCGTCACAGTATAAAATCTAGGAGAGCTGGAATCTAGAAGAGTAGTAGACTTCTGTAGGCTGAAAGGAAAAAGCGGAGTAGCTAGTGCTACGCTATATTAGTTGTATCCGTATCTAGTATTGATAACCGCCTAAAGATTATTATTATTTATACCTAATTAATCAATGCTTCATTAAAAATAGTGCTAGGATATTACCTACGAAGTATTCTTCCCAATCTCCTTAGGTATTGATCGGTTTGCCTTTTGTTCATTCAATCACGCAATAAGTTGACGACGCGCGTTTTGATGAGCTCGTTCACTGCGCGTTATGAGCGTGTATTCGCAGATTTTCCACATTTTATACAAACAAAAGTCGAAGTTTTATCAAACCAAGTGGAATGGCTTTTGATGGATAAACAACCGTCGTCTACAGACAGTAGATATGTTATAGGTGCTTTATTCTACTTTTACGAACTTAACTTTAGTTGGCCTCTTACGAACTGTCTGACGGGGAGATGAACCATTCTGCACTAGATGTTGCCCGCGATCTCACACGCGTTTTTTGTTTATTATAAAAACAAAAGATTTTACACTCAAATTGGGTTTTCCCATAAACAAACTCCACTCGACTCCATTTGATTCCATTCCACTGCATTCCACACCACCACATCCAGAACCACTCTACCCTACGCAACTCCACCCCACCCCACTTCGACACTACATACCCGGTGCGGAGGTGGGCGCGGGAAGAGATGAGCAATCCAGCCTCTCCGTTCCCTATATCCGTTTCTAAAAGTTGCTTCACTTGGTATCAGTTGCATCAATTTCTCACTCTCATCACGCATCGTTGTAATTTTATCGATATTTTATTACACACAAAAGTATTTTTTTAATAAAATACATTTTTAATGAAAAAGAAAACTTTATCGGGAAAGTGATGAACTTTTAATCTAAGGTCACACATCATTTCATCAACGGTTAGGATATGATGTACTTAGCTGCTCATTCATTCAATACTTTGATATAATGAAATCTTCTATGGCTATGGGTTTATAAAAGAAGAATTTGAATAAAAGGCGATTATGTTGTTGAAATATGAGTACTTTATTCAACACAATTCAAACACTTTGGTACAAAAAGTTAATCGCATACGGCAATGCATTTTGGCGTTCACAAAAAATCATTTTAACTAAGCCGCAAACATCTTCAAATAAGCAAACATCAAAACTTGTTAGTTTCAACTCAACCTCATTACATCATAAGTTATTGCAATTTTTGCATAAACGTGTATACAATTTTATCACCACTGAACAGCTATATTATAATTTCGAATATTTTAATTTCATTATAATTTTAATTAGATTTTAATTTATAATCCAAAATTTCTAAATGGAAGGTTTCGAGAAGAGATCTGTTGCTAGGAAGTAGCGAGAACCTATCTACAAGCCTACGATGCAAAGCTTACACGACGATGCACAACATATAAGGAGACACCTAGAAAATGACACGCGCGTGTCTTACAATCTAAACATTGCATATTATTTAAATAGAAAGTTACGATTATGATTATTAATAAAAATGCACGTTATTACGTTAGGGTAACATGTAAAATGTTCTGAGTTGTTATTCCCGAGTATATTGATTAGAACGTCTGTATCATTCTTGAGGAATTTTGAGATGCAGGTATTATATAAGTGTATATATATCGCAGTACACGTAGCTTTTATAATAAGTGTACTTTTAAATCTAACTGCTAAGATTACACAGTATTTTCATCAAAGAGGTGACTATTCACTAATAAGATACTTAAATCTAATCCTTATCCAAATAGTTTACGTAAACGCAAATGAGAACAATAAAACATTATAAGTAATAAGACATGGCAATAACGTAAATGGTAAAAAAGCATCACAAAATGTTCTGTAACATTAAAAGGAAGCATTGTAAATGACGGTCGCGTAAAATAAATGATACTAATTGTATAAATAACGATGATACTTTAATATACAGGAAAATGTAAAAAATTAAATATCACAATATTACATGTTGAGCTTAATTTAAATTACAACTATTCACACCCCAAAGCCAGCATACTTCGTCGGTACAACCTTTTAAATTAAGCTGAACAAATAAGACGAAAATCATGTTGACATTGTGACCGATGCGAAAAGTTAAAATTGAGTAAGTGACCGCTCAAGTCTTAGATCATTTTAGTGGCAACGCGTCGCTTCTACAGGATACATTTACATCAATTTGAATTATCTACCACAACCATAATTTTCTGTTTTATATGGTAACACTAAAGTGACGCGACGAAAACTACGGGAAGGATATTAGCCACTCACCCAACTTTATAACGGTTTCACACGGCCAAATACGACTATGGCACAAACATCTGTGCTTGTAATAAACAAAATCCAGCCAACTCAGTTGGGATAATTTCTAAACAAAACCCGACACACCATACAAAAATTCCACTTTGATGAGAACATATTTACTACGTCAGCAAAGCACGCAACCGGAAAATACGCAAAAAATGACTAAGGGTAAATTGGAAGCCGCAGAGTTCTCAACAAGGTGGCTGGGACAGTTGACAGTTGATCGCAAAAATGGCGGGTGTGTCGTTTGGCGTTGAGCTTCAGTTTACAGGTTACACTGCCACAGTATCGTAGGCTGTGAGTCCCCCCCGCCCGTGGATTGTTTGCTGGGGGATTGGGGTGGTTGCTTCTGGTCTGAAAATTTATTTCACGTTATAACCTAACCGTTCTTCCACTTTACCATAGTTCCAATAGTTTTTAATTACAATGATACATAGGTAGGTAGATGAGTGATTATATTATGTCATCAGGATTAGGTACAGCTATAGTCTGGAGCTATTTGTACTGAGCAAGGATAATAGCTTTTTATGGATGCCTTGTTATTGAAGAAAATTATCGATACAAATATTAAAGTATTCACTTAGATACATAATAGCAATCAATAAATATGAATATTTTTACTAATAACCATAGGTCTAGGAAAACATTTTATTTTGATAACACAAGAAATTAATTTTTATATTGAATATTTTTTAATGAGTAGGTGAATTGACCAAATGATTCATATACCTACTTAAAAACAGATTTGAAAATAAAAAGTTTTTTTTTGCCTATAATAGACATTCTACATACTTAATATTATATCGATATTTTTTTTCTTTAATATTGTACCTAAACTTTGGCGAAAAAGCTTAATTTTAGTGACATATGGAACTATTGACTTGTATTTTATAGGTATACAGTTAAGTTAATATATTTGGTAGAATAAAAATTCCAAACATCAAAGGTTCACCATACATTGGAGTATTGCCAATGGTTGAGCAAAACAAATGACTGCTGTAGTGCAATGGATTACAAAGGTGTTAGCCACAAAAGGTTAATATCACAAAATAATGTCTCAGGCAAAATTAAATAACATTCAGCGAAGAATATCTCACTTGTACATACTTTGACTTACTGTTTCCTGTAGACGGTGGATGCAGGACATAACACATGCTTAATACCAGCACATACTAATCATACTACATGTTACGCGACATCCAACGGGAGCGCAAACGTCTGGTGCGACAATAATGCTTGCAGTAACACCTACTCTGATCCGACTCAAACTCAACACGTAGACGCACTATTACACAGTTTATTGGACAAAATATAATTTGTAAATTAATAAAAATTGTAAGGTCCTTTATTTTTATGAGATAAGAAACGGAACAAACATACAGTTCTTCTGATGGTAATAGACAACCATATACATACCATAGTTATAAGTGTGTCGCCACAGGGTTGGGGTTGTAGGCCTTTTGTGTAAGTCTGCTGGATGATCTACTCTTGTGGCCCGAATATGAGATAAGAAATGGAACAAGCATATGTACGGTTCTTTTGCTGGTAATAGACATCCGTGACTTATAGACACCATAGATTTTATAAGTGTGTCGCAGTCCTATGGTCGGGGATTTAGGCCTTTTGTGCAAGTCTACTTTTCAAATCCGAACCCGACAGTGCCAACAAATGACCCGACAATGCTAAGTCAATATGGCAGCAGCCATAGGTAAGGTGGTGGATCCCTGTCCGGGACAGTTTTACCCAGCACTTAGCTACATGGTATTGTTTACAATGATCCATTGAACCGATGACCGCCTTTTACGATCTAGCACAAGTTTGTCCTATTACAAGAAAAAGGTCCAGAAAAAAGTTTTGCCTTAACTGTGTTCAGTTGTTTACTAGTTACAGCAAATTACCTAACAGCAATTAATTTTTACATGAATATGAAATTGAAACAACCTAATGTCACTGTACACCTGCTATTTTTAAAATCCTGCATTTGAAGATGTGTAAAATGCTGAATCTGGGAAGCTATTTTTGAACATTCAGCGATGATTTCCAAATCACCGATGAATAAAATACTCGTCAATCACGGACTTATTATGCGTTTCTAATGCTTAAATTTTAATATTTATCTTGTATTTGAGTCGAGATCTAAGCGATGTTCTTTGTTCATTTCAGAAAAAAAAAATGTTTTATAACAAATAAAGCCAATCGGTTTAATTTTTCAATTATTGCACACATTAAACGTTAGAACTCAAATTAGTTGAAGGTTTTTACACGAGTTGCGTAGAAAACATTAAAACCACAAAATTGGCGGTAAATTGTAATTAGATGTGTAGAAATCTTATTAAAAAGTGCTAATTGTTCAAATGTAAAAACAATTATTTTTCTTCATTCAAATGGTACCTTTTGTAAAAGTTACCAAAGATTTACTGTGTTTGATAAAATAACAGGTGTTTATAAAATGGATGCATGTTAAGTAATGTATGGGCCTGTGGAAACTGACCTGTCAATGAGTTTTCTCATTTCGTCGCTGTGCAAGCCGTCCTTGGCAGTGTGGGCCCTGACTGTAAACAACACATAATTCACGACGCTTCTACACTATCACGAGACTCGGAGCCTGACCGCTACGGATATCTCTGACAATACCAACTAAATTTTTTATGTCCCCAATTCCTAGTAATTGAACTAATAGCGCCAGAAAGCAAAATTGCTGACTGCATTATAAATGAATTAATAGTGGCCTAAAGTAAGACAACTTATTGGATTATCCTGCTTTTAGACGCTAATCACTCGAATATATAAGCAAGATGAAAATGGATTCAGGTATTTTTAATACAGTTAGCTAGATTCTTAAGAATATCGCTTAAGAAATGTCTTTGTAAAGTTGTGATTACTTTATTTTTTTTAACTAAAAATAAAATAAAAAGTTACTTAGGAACTTTAGAACTTTCGTCGCTCCTAGAGCTTCAAATTTCAAAAGTAAATTTTTGACTTACTACTAAATAATAAAGTAATTATTTAACACATAACACTAAGAACCGATCATGTTTAATCAATTCACTCTTGCCCCTTTAATGAGCAAAAATTACAATATTGCCTAAAAGTAAAAAAAAATAACGAAGGTATTGTATGAGAAACCACCTGTAACACATTGAGTCTGCTGTCTGTGGTACCTTAAAAATGTTTAAATGGCGACGATTATTAAGGACTTTTAAAATTTAGTGGATATTGTTGTTAATATCTTCAGACACATGAACTAAATAATCTACTGAACAATTTTAGATGGAAAAATTTAGTTAACACAATCACGTCTAAGCAGTGGTAAATAGGAAAATTGAAAGAAATATTCACACCCCAATGTTACGTCTTATTAAAATATCAAAGGAAGTTTTTCGGGCCCTTGCAATATATAGAAACAAGTACTCCGAAAGACAGTCCTATATTTTAATAAGAACAGAAACTGAAAAGATGAGAGAAATTTTGAAATAAAAACTGCCAATTGCTAGAAAGTCTAAAAGCTGAGAACATTTTCAATTGTTATAACGAAGATGTATGCATGCTGTCAGTCACAAGGATTAAAAAACAGTTAAAATTATTGATTTCAAAATCGTTTTACCGTCTTCTGTTCGGATGACCACCCATGTTCGCATGGACCAATTTCAGTATTATTATCATATACAATAGTTGTAAGAAATTTGGAAGTTACATACCTACTACCTTACTTTACTCATTAAATAGAGATTAGTAGCACTAAGAATGAGGTTTCAATAGGATATTTGTAATTTCATTTATTTAGTCATTAAATTTTTTATTACAAAATACTTATACTTTTCAAAAATATGTTTTTATCAATTCATTATCTTTCATAAATTCATCAATCATTAAATATTTATCACTTATCAAAATATTTAATTTGATTTAATCCCAAAATAAGCGTTATTTGCTTATAACACGGGTGTTAGTCAATTATATTATACTAAAAGAAATATCTTCACGCCCATATGTCTTCGAAAGAGTAGGTAGAGGTACATACTACATACTAGTATACACCCACGATTAGCCGACGATATTAAGTCCCATGATGTGACGGGTGGCAAATCCGTCGCTAATCCGGCACATATCCAATCCCATACAAGTTTTTCAGAAAAACTGAAAAAAACTCATAGAGAAAGAGTTGCCCGACCCAGGAATTGAACCCAGGACCTCTCACGTCATTGTCAGACACCGACACCACTCGATCACAGAGGTGATAATATTTTATATTATATGTAGATATATATTTTATATATTAGTATATTATACTAAAAGAAACATTATATTATACTAATACATAAAATATATACCTACATATAACTTAGTATAAAAAATTAACACGCAGTCTCAAAAATAGGTACGGACTTTCATATTTATCATAAAAATATATCTTTCAAGAATCAAACCCGAGACTGAGACTCATCGATCGCTGTCTACTCTACCAATTTGATGAATTAATTAAGTTGCTTTATGACTGAGATTAGGTATACGGAGTAATATTACCTAGGAGGAAATAATTTCAAATATAAAGTATTTCCTCTAGCTTCGAGTATATTTGTGTAAGTTAGGTGGGGAACCTGATATATGTACGTACCGGGGTAGTTCCGCGGCTGGTCGCATTCGGCTTCGGAGATCTCATTGGAGTCCTTACTCTCGTTGAAGGAGGAGGAGCAGTTGTTGTCCGTGTTGGCGTTCCGTGGGGGAGGCGGCGGTGGTTCGGGGGAGCTGCTGCATTTCCGTGTTCCTACAACAGTGCCACCAATAATAATATATTATTTTGTTCACCGAGGGACGACTTACATCTTGATTGTGAATATGAAAAAACCGAAATATAATAATCTTTTATGAGTATCTTTGTATAATGAATCAGTAACAAAGCTAATTCTGTACATTTATATTTTTCTATTCTGTATAAATGATACAGAAATTAAAATGTATTGAAATGAAATTTAATTGGGTAATACCTGACTAGTAGCTCGTAGCCGGGTCATTTATGATACATTTTACTGCGGGGTAAATATTTCGTTTCGTTTCGTAAAATTAAATTAGTACATCGGTGGTTTTTAGCTGTGCCTATAGTCTCGACCGGGATGTGGGTGTGGGCGGGCATTGGACGGGGTAGTGTGAGGTTACCGATGCTGGGCCGGGAGCCGTAGTGGTCGGAGTAGGGCGTGCCGTAGGCGCCCGTGTACTGGTCGTCCTCGGGCGCGCAGCACGCCGGCTCGTCGTACTCGGGCCCGCACGCGTACATCGGCCGCGAGTACCGCGCGCGCTGCAACACCGACGCGCACCTCGTGTATCGTACATATGAACCTATACTATACTATGCGTGTAAAGCAAAACTTCTAACAACAGTACTCAGATCTATTGTGTTATAATGAAAAACGATTCAACTCGATAACGTTTTCACAACACCTACAATAAAGCAGAAAAGATTGTGTATTTGACAAGTTTGCTGTCAGATCAGATTTAAGTAAGTACAAACTGTAACAATAATGTTTACTTATACAAAAATGTCCTATCCTTGGCCAAATACAGCTATTTCACAGTGTTAGCTTTTAATGTTAATTTATTTTTAAAACGCAAAGACAATAACCTAACAAAAAAAATAAGATTTTATAATGTTGCCGATTCTATTAGAGTACAAAGATATCTTTGCCAGTCAATTAGTTATTCATCACACTATAAAAACCGATGATGCACTTTGATATTAATTAGGCACTACATGAGAATTAACTAAGCGTAGTTTAAAATATGTTACGTATTGATCCTCTTCGGCGCAGGTAGCAGGGTCGTCGTATTCAGGAGCAGTAGAGTAGATGGCGCTTTGTCCACCTTGGGAGTTCTTGCGAGCGTAGCGGCTGTTGGCACGGGGCTGCACAAAGAATAAAGAAATAAGTATCCAGGGATTATTTAAATAAATAATAAAAATGACCCTGGACACATATTGATCTAACCCTAATCTAAAATTATTTTCTTGTGTTCCGGGTGTTCGTCAACAATATTATACATACAAATACATATATAAATACCAGTATAAATTAAATAAACGACACACGCGCCCCCGTCGGGAATCAAACCTGAGCGTCGCTCTCCGTCGACGTGGTAAAGCAATTACGCTACCTCTCGGCCTGCGAAACGGTCATTTAATTAATGCTTTGGTATCATTTCTATCAAAGGTAAAGGAAAGGGTCTGGATGTTCAATTGACATTAACTGCCTATAAATTTTGTCTGTTCGTAATCAGTGGCGTAGCTAGGTAGACAGCGCCCTGTTGAACAGAGAAAAAATTGGGCCCTCACCGAGTTCTAAGTTGAACTGAGCCTTTAGTAGGCTACCCTCTCTTCTCAAAGTTATTCCTTAAGAGATTTCCAGGTGCGATGAGTCCATAAGTTCGCGGAATTAGTAGAATAGAAGCTTTTTCTGTAGTTATAATGGATTATGGCCTGATTTTATAAAATAACTATAAATTTTTGGAGATGAGGATGAAAATCCAATTTCAGTTTGATAAAGTACCAATAGCATCATTGGTGTCGACAAACGGCGTGTATTTCTTACCATCAGGCAATCCGTTTGCATGTTTACGGTTATAAAAAAATGATATACTGACGATTCCTTGATACTTGCCTAGCTTCCTCCACATTTATTACTTAGTTGTGGAATGTCAACCTAGACCTCCTGGGTATCTACAGCCATCCACATTGTATATCTTGCTTTTTTCATAGTTTCCACATGAGCAGTTCTGCTGCTCTCCGCGTACGTGCAGTGTACTGACCATGCTCTGGGAGCCGGCGTGCGAGTGCGCGGGCTGGTGCGGGTGTACTGACCATGCTCTGGGAGCCAGCGCGCGAGTGCGCGGGCTGGTGCGGGTGTACTGACCATGCTCTGGGAGCCAGCGCGCGAGTGCGCGGGGTGGTGCGGGTGCGGGTGCGGGTGCGCGAGCGTGCCGGCGTGCGCTGGATGGTGGTGCGGGAACGCGATCGCCTTGCTCGGGTCCATCTCCTCGCGGAAGCCCAGCAGGTGGAAGGTGGCGTACGGGCAGATCTCGTCCTCCATGCCTGCTCGAAAACATAATATTATGAGGATTTCGTGTAAAAAAAACTCTTGACGGCTTCATTTGCCAATAGCTTGCTGCTGCATCGATTTCATGTCCTCCTGGATTATTATTCAGGAGCGATCTGCATTTTTTTGAGTTACTAAAAAAAATATATTTTTCCATTCATGATAATGTATAAGCAAACATAATATTATGATGTACATTTTATAGTAGATCTCAGTGTAATTAACCATAAAATTAATAGAAGTTCATTAAATTGTCCCTTAAATCCTTCTAGGTCACAACATTGTTACAGAAATGTGTTCCTCCAATCCTTTTCAGAAAGCAAAATAAGAAATTGCAATGTTATTTATCAAAATTTTTATTTTTTCATTCCCTTTTTTTGTGATGCGAAATGTGAAATAATAATCGCAAGTTATAAAAATAATCATAATCTTTTAACATAAATTTAAGATAAGTCCCTCCTTATATTTTATCTGTACACAGGTCATACAGCTTTATAATTCGATAACGAACTCCATTTAGGTACGTAATTTAAAGACTGCTAGAAAATCCAAATAAACAAAACTCGCAAATGAAAAGAACTGGTGTTAGTAAAAAGCGACTAAATACCTACTTGTATAAGTTTTCACTCACCACTCATGCCGGTACCGGAAACCGGTACTTTGGTCACACTTTAGTTAGTATTTTAAGTCGCATTCCAAACTACTACCAACTTAGACGAGACATTCATGTTGCAACTTATAAAGGTCGCACAGAGCGTCGCACGTCGCAAAGTTCGATGGCTACTTCAGCGGACCTGCGACGAGGCCTCGGTCGTACTGAACCGAGCCCAGGTTCCACCCCCTACGTTCCCATCAATCGTCATTCTATACCACACTGTGGGGAGATTTGGGGGGTAAGGAGTGGCGGATGAGGTAGGGTGGGTTGTGTTGGGTTAAATTTGATTGTATTTTACCCAAACCATGCACGGTAAAACTTTAGCATACGACGAGTTCCTGCGACATTTGCAGCGTGAATGTTCCGCTTTAGGCTCTACAGTACAGCTACTGTAATAGATCACATTTGACATGTTTGAGTTTAAGTAAATATTTGAAGTAAATTATTATCAATTACATTCTTTCACCATTATTACAATATATTATGTAGGTATTTTTAATTAAAGACCGTAAAATTAATGCAGTTCTAACTTCGAAAAAATAAATAACATGTAATAAGGCTCCGTTGTTAAATTTTAATGAAATATCATATGGGATCTATTAAATGACTTAATTTTTAACTTTAATATAATTTCACTAAGTTTACAATCACAAAAAGCATAAAAAACGATCACACATCCCACAGCGCTTTATAACTTTAGTGGTTTGAAGTTAGTATAGATAACATTTTTCTAAATACATACTTATTTGCACTTCATTTTCAGAGCATTATAATTTAATGCAAATTCTGGCTCTACGAAGCATCAATAAGCATTTCAACTTTAAATATAAGAGATTTTTGGGAAGAGGTCACGGAGTATGTACTTCCAAATTAACAATAAAATATCATTTATGGATATTCCATTAATACATTTGACATCTGTCACGAGTAAAGTGTGAGGCGCGTCAGTCGTTACCTGTGGACATGGTGTCGCCGGAGCCGGCGCGGCGCAGGCGCGGGCGGCGCACGCGCTCGTACTGGTGGCGCCGCGGGTCCCACGTCGAGTGCGCGCCCACTACACCATACATTGTTGCGCATGCGCTACACTACACTCTACACCGACACACACGCGCGTAGCCAACTTTTCGAAATCTTTAACTGCTACACATACCGGCGTTGAGCTTCTCGGTAATTCGACTTGAGCATAGTATCTCATGAATTGGAGGTGTTATTGGTAGATAAGTGCGGGCGATCCACCATACGTGAACTTTACACCCACGCCCCAAATGCTCAAGGTTTTTGCCGGTATGTGCACGTAGGTAGATAGTATAATATACGAGTAGTCGTATATGATTGTTAATCTTATTTTAACACGAATAATTATTTGTTTAAGGTAAGTCAAAAGAATTAAAAGACTTTGCGTCTGACCTCTGGTTTGCTACGCCTATGTGGTTTACCCTACACCATATGCCTACAGCCACCTCTCATTTTGCACGTCTATCAAAATAATATTACCCTATATATTAGTATATCTACAGACGTACAAACGCCGATGTTTTATTGACCTTTATATTTGAGTTTTGAATTTTGAGTGATTACGTAGAGTTTTACTTCCGTCATCAATTAAATAAAATGTAAACTACGATTTAAGTAACTAATGTTTAACTTATATATATATATTCAACCGTGAGAATGAGAGGTAGCTCGACCATACAAATTACACAGAAACATATACTACATACCTGATTCTTAGCTTTGATGTATCTTCTCTTTCACATTATTGAAATAAGAAAATTTAAATGATTTAAAAACAAAGGAAAAATCATGGCAAGAAAAAAGCCAAAACTTAATTGTAAAAAATAAATACTAAAACTTTGGCATAAGATTGAAAAAGCAAAAATAATTATTCAAGTTTTTGTCCGTGTATATTCAATAGGTAAATTATTGCAATTGCAGTCAGATATTTTATATTATATAGAAAATCAGTTACTATGTGAAAATCTAATTGGTGACAACCTGTGGAAAATAAATATAATGCGACGAAAAGGGCGAAAGGTTAGGCGTAGTAAGAATAGGGCGCAGGATATGGCGGAAAACAAACTCCATTTTCACTTCGTATAATCATATAACCATGTACTATTTCGCTCCTTATTCATGACACGTCATAACATACTCCTCTACAGAAGCATCACTATCACAGAACATTATTACTCACGGAGATCATTATACTCTACGAGAACGCTCGTAAACCCTAATGAATGACTTAAATATAAAACATCCCTAATTATTTCTACGCAGTTAAACTGCAAAAATACAGACGTAAGACTTCGATTTTAAAAAAGTAGTTAATATAATCAAAGTTTTATCTTTTTATTTACACTCTTTATGGACTTAATTAAAACTTATATTTTTATAGTTTACATTTATAGATAACTAGCGACAAGCCCCGGCTTCGCAAGGGTGAAAAACTGACACTAAATATATCTACTACAGAGTATCTCTCACAGACATCACATTATAAACATCTAAAATTATCAGTGCATCTCTATAATTGTATGCATGTATTATACATGTGAATCTTCCTTCTTGAATAACTCTATCTATTAAAAAACCGCATGGAAATCCTACTTTTAAATCTAAATGCTTTTAAATCGCTCTTATGTCTTCTCTCTTCCTAGTAAGAAATGAAAGTCGTTAATACTAAATATCTAGCAAAAATAATGTTACGTAGCTATTAATGTCAACCTGAATAAATAAAACAATAAAATACCACTCTTCTCGATAAAAACTGTCGCGTTTTAAAAGCGTTGAATTGTGTGTGGGTATCTACTAGGGAATCCATTTTCTTTCTAATTTCAATGCTTTTTAACGAACGTTAAAAGCTCTCGTACGGTTTAGCACGTTGTATAACCTGTTCTCGTAAAGTATAGTGATTCACATTATTACTTACAAGTACCTATTATTAATAAGCACGTACCTACACCGATCTAAGTTCTACGATTTACTACCCGCCACCAACGTCTGTTCGTCTACTATGAGTTTATAATGGAGAAATTCGCTAGCGTAAATTACTGGTTTTATTTGTGTAAGAAATACATAATACAATAACCATGAACATTGTTACGTACATAATACATTGTTACGTACAGCTGTACATATACTCGTACAAATAATTTACGGGGAGTCGAGCGAGTTTCTTGATTGTAACCTTATGGTAGACACACTGGTTATTTGAATTTGGAACTTGACTAAAATCCATATAGGTACATATCTAATAATAATCATGCTAATGCCCTAATCAAAATATTTTCTTCATAGTTAACTAAACTAGAAGTTTATGGTGCCTGATACCTTTGTAATGGTGAAAATACTTGATATAGAGATAGTTTGAGACCAGTGGAAAGATTTTTTATTCTGAAAATTATCCCTAAAAGAAATGGGGTTGGAAGTTTGTATAAAGTGTACATATTTTTGTTAGTCGCTAGCTTTGAATCAGTGATGATTCAAAGCTAGCGACTTACAAAAATTACTTACTTATTATGCGTGTCAGTCAATGATGCGCGATGAACAAAGGTTCATTTGTGTAACAGTGGTGTATAGTGGATTGTCAATACGATGTAACTGTGCGTGATTGGCTCAACAACGAGAACAAAGC
The DNA here is from genome assembly GCA_018237365.1 of Caria ino melicerta. Taxonomy (NCBI): domain Eukaryota; kingdom Metazoa; phylum Arthropoda; class Insecta; order Lepidoptera; family Riodinidae; genus Caria; species Caria ino. Next base: position 20,431 of record DVZN01000019.1, read on the forward strand.
GAATTGTCAGTACTATGTATCCGTTTGTAACTGTGTACAATATCTACAGATTGGATTGTCAGTGTGACTTAGCAATGTGTAATTGTAAGAACTATAATTGTGTGAGTTTGTCTATGTAATATGTAAAGAAGGGATTGTGAGTACGATGTAGCCGTGTGTGACTCACTGATGACGGCCTGGCGTTTGACTCGGTCGCAGGTGTTGTAGTTGGAGCCGGGCACGGGCGGCAGCTTCCTGTTGGGAGGTGCGATGTATCCCAGCTCGTCCCTCAGTCCTCCACGTTTGTCCAGCGATCCACCGCCTCCGATAGCACCTTGGGACGCGTTATATACGGCATCGTCTGTAAATACAACATTTTTTACTAAACATTCGACGTCATCGATAAAGTATAAGGATGATAAATTCGCCGGGTGGCTGGTAAAGTCTAGCACATCACCCTGGAACGGAACTGGAAAATTTTTTCGTTCTTAGTATTTTTCTGATTTATACCGTAAGCATAGTTTACGTTTAAACACAAAAGACTTATCAGAACAAAAGTTATAACAATTACAATCATATTACGCTGTGTTGAGCTGGGGCTCCTGTGTAGACCTCCTGTGTGACCATATGAATTTTTGCAAGGCAGCTCGTAAAAAACGAGTATGGGTTAATGGGTCATTATCAACAAGACTGATTGTGGTAGAGTGCTGCAATAGGCACCCAATTTCTAATCTATCCCTGCCGTCATAGTGAGTGTTTTAGGAAGCTAGAGTAATCGGCAGACTTTCGCATTATGCCTATCACCCCGGCCATTAGACAGCGATACCCCTGAAACATTTATGGTGTCTGTAAGACACGGTTGCTTTTAACCATCAAGAGAGTTGTGCGCTTATTTACTGTCCTATGCGATAAAAAATTTAAATAAATAATATTTAATAAGGCGGCCAAATATAAATGTATCTAAAAATTGTTTTTTAATTAATAATTAGTCAAAAAATGCTAAAATAATAGCATAAACGAACAATTTTTAGCACTTGACATAATGTCAATAATATACTTACTACCTATTACTAGCGATTGCTCATTAAAGGTCGAAATACATTAATGTAAAAAAAAAACTACAACCAACAGAAAAAAAAATGTTTTATAAATCGTAAATTGATAATTAGCAGCTCCTTATTATGAAGTGATTTTGAACAATATTGTAACATTATTCGAATGTCATTGAGTTACGCGCTAACGTAGCACATTGACATAATATATTAGGTTTATTAATAGTTTTTCTGTTTGTACACTTTGATGCATTAAAAAGGCTGAAGCTAGAATCTCTATAGCACAGCTAACAATATGTTAACGCTATTAATATATGTTCCAATGTTGACAGGAACTTTCAGATTTGTACACCATATCACCAATGTATTAATATATTAATTAAAGATGTTAAGTCATAGCAATCTGGGCAGTGTTAAAAAAAATTAAAAAACATATGATCGCTACAACAATATCCATGCGAATTATGACGGAGCAAAACAAATTTAAATATGACAGATGTAAATAAAAAAATATTCCATGTGCGATTGATTAAAATAGTTTATGGGGCGTAAACATCTAGCTGTATATACTTAACGTTAAACAGGGGCCATCCATAAAATTCGTCCCACGTTAAGGTAGGGGAGAAGATCGATGAACTGTGACATTGTGTGACAAGGGGTGAAAGATGTAAGTTTACTATTTGGCAACACTAAGGTCTATGTCACATATAAAATTAAATCGCGTACTTGCTTAATTTATAGTATTCGATTAACATTTCGAAATTTCAATTAAATCATCAATAAAAATTATCGACTTTCCCAATCTTAATGTAATAAATAATCCAATTTCGGAGCTAAATTTTCCCAATCCTAATTTATATAATAAATTATCCATTTTTTGGATAAGATATTACTTTTGAGCAATCAGCAATATTTTAAGGTATGCAGTTGCAAGATATATTAAATCACACGAGGGGCTCACTTATGTGACTACTTGTGACAAGTACATACAAGGACTCAAATGTCATGTAATGTGTGTGTTGTATTTATGGATGGGCCCAAAATTCAATGAATTATGAATTTATGAATGATAAATAAAACAAATAAAGCGGTGTCCATGCCACCATACATACAGTAAACGTCCTTCTGACCTCGCAGGCGATGTGGAGTGTTTCTTCGAGCAAGGGTCAGACAGATCACTACCATTCCAACGATGAACACCACTACCGTCGCCAAAATTGGCACCAAAACTTCTGGCTCTAGTAACGCCTTTACCCACGCAGGCATTTCCCTCTCTCCATCAGCATTTCCAGGTAGAGGGGCAATGGTACCTATAAGGTAAGCATCGATTACCTTTGTGATGTGGGTCCCTGGCGCCGCGGACCACGCACACCACGACGATGGCAATAATGATAACAAGTATGGCGGCCACGACAGGTACAATTAGGTTCAAGTGCGACAGAATAATCTTGAGCGTTTGTTCAGGCGTCAACGATCCATCGCCCACTTCGCGCGCGGGTGCAATGGTACCTGAAATGCAAGCCTTTCATTAGTTTATACAAATGTTTTACAATTTCGTGTATTTATCAATTTTCAGCATTTTAATATATTAGGCAATGCATTTCAGGTACTTTTAAAATTTTGAGTTTTATGTCTGTAGCCGCACCATAGTACGTTTTGAGTATCACGCATGCATACTCCAGCATTAATTATAATAATTTGTACAAATTTCAGAGGAGTCTTAACTTATTGGACCTAGAGTATTTACTTCTTTTATTTTAAGAGATTTAATGAGTGCATGAAACAGAAAATAATTCATTCTGTTCTGTGAATGAGTACTTCACATAAAATGAACGAAAAAATATCTTTAATTGTTTTTGAATCGCATACGTAACACATTGACTTAAAATATGAACTGGACTAGCAATCACGCAGCAAAGCACTTTTTTGACGTAATGGAAATGCCATAATGTAAGAAACAAAATTACATTTACATTATATTTATTTATTTATTTTACGCCAGAAAGACTCAAGGATTTGAGAGGTTTCAAGCTGAAATTTATGATTTCAGTTCGAAACCTCTACAATCTGCAGGCTCTTGAGAAGTAAGGTCTTAAATGACAGCCGGGCATCGAAAAGATTCTATAGGAAAAATTTATTCCCCTTCATCTTATGAGGTATGGACCTCTAAAAACACTATCATATCCATCGATTTTGTAACTAAATAACATACCTCCAGTCATAGTAAGAGTAGCAAATTCGTATTCGGCGACATTAAATCCAGCGTTGTTGTGAGCGGTGATTCTCAGCACATACCAAGTGGCGGGCTCCAAATCTTAAATCAGAACAACTACCTATTAAGGTATTCTACGTAGGAACTTATTGAAAAACCAAGTGTGTGTGACCTAAAGTTTAGTGTTTAAGTACGCTTTTTAAATATACTTATATAATGCTTTACAAAACTAGTTAAGTCTTACAGCTCTGGGATCTCGGACCATTATGCATGAGTCCAAAGTGAGGGCGCTACAGATGTTGCGCGGTAAAACGTCACTCAGCGTTACTGTTTCTACAGGGATCTTACTCCTTTAAGGGGAAGTGGTGGTCCAGTACACCAAGGCCCCGGAGCTCAGGGAGCACTGTAACTTAA
>DVZN01000020.1:0-23645 GCA_018237365.1 Caria ino melicerta
TGTTTTTTGATGCAGTCTGCTTTATACTCGATGTATTGCCCAAAGTTAAGATTAGACGACAATTCAACTCCGAGGAGTTGCAGGTTGTCGGTTATTTGTACAGGTACATTTCGGAAAGTCGGAACCAGCTCGAAGGGGTTCCGTTTAGTGGAGAACGTTTGTGTTTTGGTAGCGTTGAACGTCACCAGATTGGCATCTCCCCAGTCAGAAACCGTCCTGAGGGCTTCGTCCAGACCTTACTATCAGGATCGCCGTGTTCTTTTTCGCCGTTTCCGTACATCACTGCGGTGATTGCAAATGAGCGCACATTAAAAACTTTTTAGTGATACACGTGTGTCAGAAGTGTGATAGTTTATTTAACGTAAGTAGCTGGAAATATTGAGGGTGGGTGAGGTGATTAGTGCGGCATGCGGGTGGTCGGCCCCCGGAGACAGCGCGTGGCCGTCACGCGGGCGGGCGCACGTGCGGTGGCTCCGGCTCGGTCCGGCACCCGCCGCCGCTGCCCATCACTCACCACACGTGGACCGGCGACAAACGTTTTGAACATGGCAATTCCTGCTCGGGACATACTGACTGCTGTTTAAACTTCCTCCTAACACTTTGTCGGGATAAAAGAACCGTCAACAATTACTTCGTGACTAGAGTATAGCCCGCGTGACGTGGTATAGCTGTTGTAATATGGATAGGTATCTAATATTCACGTGTGTCTCAACGACCCGATACTTTATTTAAATAACCATGAATACAATTTATTCTGTACTTACGGTTAGCTTAATACGAGTAGCTATTGGTACAGCGGCAACAGTTTCTTTACATAGTAAAAATGAAGTCGCTTCCGCTATCTGTTTACGTTGATTTTTAAACAATTCATCGGATTCTAATACAGTTGTCAGCAATCGATAGACATATTTATGAGGAAGGTTTTTACATTACGCATATTACATGCATATTGAAGTACACAAAAGATGAAAATTTTAAAGATTTGTGATTTTATTTGTCATTTGACACTGCGCCATATTAGATTACACCCGTGCGAAGTCGGGGCAGGTCGCTAGTAACGTAGTTATATACAGTCGGTACCGCGACATCATGTTTAGGTATACTTTTTTTTACAGTTTACGTCTTCCCAGCTGTTTGTTTGTCCCAGCTTTAGCTTTAGATCTGCGAATATTCTTACGTGTATGCCTTAAGCCGCTGCATGTTTGATGCGATTGGCCGCAAATATTCTATTTGTGCATTTTTACATTTCAGTCGTTACCTACATCAGTATGTGGATAATGGCTATTGAACCCAGGCAGATAGACGCGACTCCGCAATGGTAGCAACCGTAAGCCATGGCAGCCTACGCCGGTAGTGAGTGTGCGGCAAGTGGAGCGGCCGCGGCTAATGGCTCGTGACGTCTCGGAAGTGGGCGCCTTATCGCGAACCCCCCCCCACACGGGCGCCCTCGACCCGCTTGCACGTTACCATGGAACTACGCCACGGTGAACAGAAACCAACTCGTCACTAATGATATGTATTCGGGGCACCTACACGAAAATACTGCAGCTAAAACAAAAATTACACAAATTGATTTTCGAACGCCTTTACCTTTTCTCACTTTAGAATCATTTAAAATTTTGACATTTTCTTTTTCTGTGTTTCTCTATAATAATCATACTACAAAATGCCTGCATTTTTCAATAGGTTCACAAAAATTAAAAGCCAGTTTAGGCCAAAATATTGATTTGTACTCTATGTAAAAATCAAGATTTTTCAGTACAAAGGTTAAATCCGTATCGCCGCATCGTCCGGGCAGTGTGAGATTCGCCTTATTTTGCCACTTATCTTTATTTAAGTAGATATGTATAAACTAACGACCCGCCCCGGCTTCGCAAGGGTGCAAAACTGATAGTACATATTCTACAGATTGTCTCTCACAGACATCACATTAGAAACCTCTAAAATTATCTATACAGAAACTCTATTCTTTATTATTTTTTATGCATGTATTGTATTATACATTTAAAACTTTCTCTTGAACAACTGTATCTATTAAAAAAATTGCATCTAAATCCGTTGCGTTGTTTTAAAGATCTAAGCTTACATAGAGACAGACAGAGAAAGCGACTTTGTTTTATACTATGTAGTGATAAATATTTTTATATACTTATTTTTTACAGCAAAATTGTTACTGTTGCGTTAAGTTTCACAACCTTAAGATAAAATAAACCTACATTAGCGTATCTTAGAAAAGCCCAAAGATTAAGCTTAAGCTTAATTTATTTGTGACACGTTTGCCTGGCTACGTTGAGCCGAGTCTGATACCTACCCCCTCGTATAAATGTATCTAGTAGGTAGTTAATGTTGGGTACACTTTCAATTTGGGTAGGTACCTACCTCCGTGATTTACAAAGTATCGTATTAAATGACGGCTGTATATCGGTGATCTAATATTTTTTAGTTATGGCACAACAATTTCTAAGCTCCATTCACAACGGTCCGTCCGTCCGTCCGTGGTCCGTCGTGTCATTACAATATTCAGAATATATTAAATGACAAATACACTGATTACTCATACATTTATAACAAAAAATAAATATAATGTTAGAAACTTGAAAAATAAATAAAAAATAATTTTTAACAAAAAAATAAAGTGAAATTGTGCTTGCATTTTCGCCTGCTTACGAACAAGAAACTAAAACAAAGTTAGCTACTGAAACGTAATCTAGTTTTAATAATAATAATAATAATTGTAAGACGTACTGCTATCATTAGTGTAGCAGTTTGTGAATCAGTGGATTAACTTGTAAACAAACAAATCTACCTCTTTACATAATTAGTAGTGCCAGCCTTTTAAAAGATACAAACGAAACGCGACATTGGCTTAAAATAATGATATTATTGATACATTGATCTGATTTAGCAATGGCTGGGCTTATCGCTCCAGTCTGCAGATATAGGCGCTATCGGCGCAGCAATCGAACCGAGGACAAGTGCCGAACTACTACAATTCATTCATTCAATATTCGCGATACTTGGCCGCTGCAGGAACTAACACATTTTTCAATTATTACATTATAACCATTTCTTTATTCTGAATCTAAATCCGTTGGTAATAATCAAGACGCTTATAATATAATAAGAAGAAACTTATGATAAGATTACGAGCCTCTTAAAACTTACGAAACTGGCAAGAAAACTAAAGAGAAAATACAAATATAATTTAACAAGAATTTGCATCTAAAAATTTGTGACGTGTGTGTTTTTGTTCAATAAAATTACCTAGTTAGGTACAATGTACAAATATTTTCGTTTTGTTCTAGCCTAAAAGTAAAAATATTCAAAAACATGCCCCATCTCCACCTAAATAAGTGACAGCCGTTACCTAAGTAAGTAAACCGCCTCAGTAATGGAACTTAGTACTATTTGGTGTATCAAGCGATCGGCCTTGATGGGAGCAGTGAGGAGTAGGGATGTTGTGGCAAAATAACCAATTTATTTGGTTGTGAAGGACACGGGAGAGAGGCTCAGAAAGAGTTCAGTTCAGTGGAGCTCTGTTTATTAGTATAATTTAGTCGATACATTAATTATTCAATGTCACCCGAACAGTTGTTATGTTTGTCTCAGGTGTCTCGTCCCTTTTTGAGCTTATCTGTTTCCTTTGGTGTTGCATCGGCCACGATTGCGGTTGTATCTCGCCACCGTACTCGGCGCTGCAGATAGCGTACCAAACGGTTTAGAACGTGGCTTCCCAGTCGCACGAATACGTCTTCTGGCCTTAAACATGCTACTTATTTACTAAGCTGACCATAAGCGACCGGGAAGTGACCATATTATTATCCTAACAATGTATGTAAATGACGCGTTTAGTATTATTAGCATGTCACACATCGTATTAACAATTGTTTATTTTACTTTACCAAAATAATATTAGAGATTATTTATTAAGTATACATATAAAAACAGGTTTATGGCAATAACAAAAATATATTATAACAAGAATTAAGATAATCTGAAAAACCTAAATTGGTGTTTGTTTAGTTACCTAAACGAGGTGGTTGTTTAGTTACTCATGGGATCTAGTGAACAGGTAGAGACTAGAGCTGAATGCCAGACATGTGTGGTTCCGTCCGTTGTGGAGGATAAAGTAGGAGGTATACTCACTTTTGCTCGAGACTTAACATCCCCGGCTTCGGGTTGGCAACGCACTATTGCATCTTTGGTATCTATAGGTGGCGTGAATCTCTTACTGATAGGGAATCCGTCTGCTTGTTTGCCTTCCAATGCTATAACAAAAAGGGGAGTACGTAGCCAATTAGGTGAAGCCATGCTCGACAACCTGAGTAGAGAGAGCTTGTGTCGGCAGGGGCGGCGGCGGCGGTGCGGTGTACTCGCGCTGCGGCTACCCCGCGGCCGGCTCGCCCTACTTCGGCAACGGGTCCGACCTTTCGCAGCCGCAGATGTGGAACTCCAGCGCAGGTAACTCTATATTCAGTGTACAGCCATGCCCACACAGTCAAAACCGTCTCGCTGACCGGTTGGTACCGGGCGGCGGTGCTTTACCACGTCGACGAATAGCGAGGCTCGGGTTCAATTCCGGACGGGCGTGACCTTCTTGTAATGAACATTGTTCGCATTTCTGGGTCTGGGCGTTTATTAATTTTTTTCTGGTATTTATACCATCACGCCTATTATCCCCGAAGAGGTAGGCTGGTAAGTCCAGTAGATATACTAGAACACCCACTATTAGCCAAGGTACTAGGCCTCATGATGTGATAGGTGGTAAGACTATCGCCACTTCGGGCACATTCCAATCCCGGGAATTGTCATGCTTACTCAGAATAATCTGAAAACATATTAAGAAAAGTTGCCTGACCTGGGAATTGAACCCGACTAGCGGTCTTAACAGGCGACAACCGTATCGTTGACTTACACTCAAAAAACAAGCAAATAATTTGCCTACTTTGGGGTTAGATCAGTATGTGTGATTTGTCCAGGGAAATTTATTATTTTATAATCATCAACTTGTAAAGTAATACCCGGTCGGCTGGTGGACCACCAAACACCACGTTAACAGAAATAGTCTCCTCGCCCAACACCTAGTGTAGTCGATAAGTATAATTGCAATAAAACAGTTTTAACATCGTATCTAATTTTAATTCCTGAAATAATTTTGTGATTTGTATAGGAGCTTTTAAATTGTTCCTAAGAACGACTTCAGCGGCCAAATCAAAATGTCCTTGTTGTGCAGGGGGTTCCCCGACTTACACAGTATCGACGGCCGTGTTGGATGATTATGTGGAGCCCGAGCCAGAGGCGGCAGCGGGGGCAAGCGCGGCGGCGGCGGCGGGCGCGGGCGGCGCGCTTCCGGCCTTCAGCGCCCGCTTCGGCGGCGGGTTTGCGCCTACGTCTCGCGCTTCCACCGTCTACGCCACTGGATTGCCCGCCAACGCTTATGCTCAACCGGTAACTAATTACAATCTGCTAGCTATTCGACGCGGTTTCACTCCCATTTCGTTGCATCTGCAGCCTAAATGGAGACTTAATTATATATAATGTTACTTTCTGAAAACTGGGCTATGATTGGCGCTTTCAAACTCTATAGCGCTATAATATTAGTAAAGACATCTTCACCATCGAGCCGCGAACGGCGAATCGTATAAACATAATCTATGCGGATACTTTGTTACAAGCTTCACTAATCACTTAAATTTATCGTATTTAGTTTCATCAATCATCCATAACGCTACGCTGCCGTATTCTTTCTCGAAGATATTGTCATAAGTTTAAGCTAATGTCAAGAAAGTCATCAGGGAGCCTACTTCTTCACATGACTGATGATGAAAATACATCTCCTGAATACCACAGAGGTTTGTCATTTATTGTGTGGTATCCGTGTGGTATCTGCCGCGTACGTGGCCCCTCCCCATGTATTACATAAATTGTTGTAAGCATGTAGTGCGTCATGAAGATGTAGAAGTGCGAAATATGCACTTTTGCAATTGTATCGAAACCCCGACTTCTCATTACGCGTATTAAAAGTATGTGTGAATATTTTTGTAAATTCAAATACATATCTTTGTTTCGACGTGACTAACAATGTAATATGTACCTAGTAATACCTATTTGACCGTCATCGCCAACAGCGCGACACGCTCCGGTGGTTCGCTAGTGGCTCGGCAACAAACGGTAATTAATGTATGTACGTATAATAAATTAAAGCCAATTTACACTTTACAAAATATGTAAAGTTTTAAATGAACTAAAAACTATATTATTACGTACTTTTTGACATTGAGAGGTTTAGTGATGCGTGGAAGCAATAGATATGTAAGTCTCATGTATATTAAAATCAAAAATAAACCTGCTTTCATCAAAAAACAAAAAGCGTGGTCTCTTCTCCGTCTTTCAAGAAGGTTTCAGTATTAAGTGATCACTAATTGGATACTTATCTGTATCGCAGACTCGCTGTCCACAAAAGCACAAGTAGATAGGTATATAACGATGTTCCATTTATCTAGTTCGTTGTCATTATTTATCGATATCTCATATCAAACTGCTAGTGTATGGAGTCACAAATTGCATTTCAGGACATGTGGGGCCTAGACAGCAATCGCAGGCCGCAGCAGATGTCGGCCGCCGCCAGCCTCACAGCGTGTAAGTACACCCCTGACTACCCACCATTCACCAGCGTCACGTGTTCCTTAAACTGACACTTCTTGCCGACTTAGCATCACGAGGCAGTCTCGTTGAGATGTCTCTCAGAACTTACATTTATTTCTACGCTGCAGTTGAACTTAGTCTATGTGTTGTACAATTAAAGCCAGAGTGAATAGGCTGTATGTAGGTAGGCATGATCCCTCTTCGACCGCATTGTCACTTAACATCATCATTGTGGTCAAATGCCGACCCTCATTGTGAAAAAAATATATATGAAATAAATTTAAAATAGCCTTATGTTTTCACGTTATTCATTTGTACAAAGTTAGGTATATAGACAGCTCACGGTACGATTGTGAACACTTTTGCTCGGAGATAATAAACAGAGACAAGACAGCACAACAATGGGTCGGCGCTCGCCCGTCTTTGTGTGGAGTCGCCGTCGGCCGCCGTGATTCACCATTTGTTTGCGCCGCCCTTTGTTCCGGACTCTGCACACACGGACGTAGCGACGACCATCGTTCGATTGGCTTGGCACGTCTTATTTACTTCACGCTCTAGCGGACTAGTGTGTAGGTAGTACATCATTATCAACGTCCGTAGGAAGCAATATTATATTAATACTTACTTAAATGAAATTAATAATAATTACTTAAATGAAATACGGAACGTCAGACAACATTTTTTATAATCGAATAGGTATCTAACATAACTTATGATGGGTAACTCTAGTAACGCATTAAATGAGACAAAATCTGCCCTAATCAGTTAGCAGATATTATAGTAATTATAATATACACACAGTTATTCTAGTCTGAGTACTTTACGTATTTAATTAATTTAACGAGCATTGATCTAAGTAAGTATATAAATTAGTATATATTAATACGAAGCTTGTTACAAAAGTTACAGACAGCTGGACGAACAATCGAGACAACTGCAAACGGGGCACATTTAATAGTCATGCTTGCCAAATCGGTAATAATTTCAATGACATAGCTATATGACAATGAGCAAAACTGACCGTCGGTCGCCTCCCGACTCATCAGCGTCGCTCTTGTCGTTCTCAATCTCAAGATAAGCAATCTACTTGCTGTTCGGTTCGTCTTACAATTTCTTGTGGATACCTACTGCACAACACCCAAAACTGAACTATCGTAAAAAATATAATTTGAACACGTAATGTACAGGCGCAGTCCTAAGGTTGGATTCACAGGGGCCATGACCCCCGCCCCCCCTTTATTTGCAAACTATGGGTTATGACCATTATAATGCAAAGTGAACATCACCTCAATTTATTGGTACATGTTTAGAATGTCGCGTTAAACTGGCCGTAGTGTAGCTTTTTAATCGTATTATATTGTAATTTTGGATCAAACAATTAAAAATTCATTCGTGCTTTGCAGGATTTGTAAAGGTTCCACTTGTATAGTATTACAGCCTATAACAATCTACTGCTGAACGTAGGCCTCCCCCAGAAGGGGGTCCATAGTCACCACGCCGGGCAGGCCGGTTGGTGACCGCAGTATAATATTTTTTTGTTACTGTCTGTGTTGTCTCTAGACACTACTGCCCACCTCCCGAACGGGCCCTTTACGATTCCTTTACGACCATTACGATCGCCTTTTACGATACCCATGGACAGGCACGGGCGGGCAAGGTGGAAAAATTCTACTCTGCTGTACACCACACGGTATAGGAGTTTCATAAAATCACACCATTTTTATTATTCGTATGACGGATGGCCCCATACTAATAATAAAAATTAGCATTCCTCTGACATTTCAAGCCTGGACCGCGCCGCGTAACATAATATTATATTATTGTATACTTGCCATACTCGGCGCTTGATATAGTGGCATATTAATTGTTAGTACCTGGGTAACCGGTATTTTTTTTCTGTACGTTTTCTAAAAATGAAACCTAGCTAAATCGATTTTTCGTCTTCGAAACTCTCTGCATAGTAAATTTTATAAAAATCGTTGGAGCCGTTTCTGAGATACAAGAATTCTCGTTACGAATACATTTAGTATTAGATTTCGATCCATTAATTGAAGATAATAATATCGAAATAGACACGTTTAGTAAAGGTAGAACTTTTAGCTTCCGGTTGCAACTTCCAAACATATATTTCGCGAGGACGTTACAGACACTAGACAATACGTTCGTCTGCGTAAGTAACTCTCTTTCTTTCACGGATTGGACCTGTAATTTGTCATATTTAAAGTATAATGTGTAGAATAAATATGTCGAGCCTACGCAAACAATCTTCGAATTCCAAAATACTTGTTAGCTATTGTACAAAAACGCCTAAGAGCCCTCTCGAGGCCCAATTTATGATACTTTGATTGTTGTACACGTGCGCTTTGCGAACTAACACGTCAGTAAGGATTCGTGAAAAGGGAACCATTTTGAAAAAAAGCTCTTTGAAAATAGGGAATATGCGTGTAATTTTAATTTGCCTAATTTTTTAGCAGGGCTATCTCTAGGTCCTTACCTCTAGGACATTATACTTAAACCATAATTTCCTTGTTTTCTTTGCATTTACTTATATAAAATATTAATCAAAAATGAAAACATTGGGCAAGCGCACTTCAAATTTTCGAAACGCATCACCATTGGTCGAATCGAAATTGACATCGCAGGGCATGAAAAAGTCGATTTTTGTTTCTTGTTTGTAAGAAAATTTATTAATTTTGTTAACACACAATCTGATAATCTACCTCAAATAAAAGTTTTTATATATTGATATATAAACATAATATAATAAAACTGTAAAGTATTGATCTAAAACGGATGTATATTTCTATACGAATAGGAATACGCGTTAGAAGCGTTCTGCAGACAAACAATAACTTAACTTTTTTTCTCTATTTTTTATTTTTGGGACTTACGTCTTACATTGACGTGGCAGTCCCATAATTACTTATTATAATTTTATTATTCATATTATTTCTAGTTATTAATAGAAGACATAATATGATATGACCAATAACTTTTTTTTTGAAATGATTTATAGCTTACAGCCAGTTCGGCCTCTACAGCTCAAGTCACTTTTGTTCTATCGAGTGGATGACTAAGAACTAAGATTCCTAATCATATCACTCATGAAAATCGTAATACTCATACTTACCTACATTAGAAAGGTATCTGTTGTTACAATGTGACGTGCCAAAAGTAACATTTATTACCAATAATACATTTTATGCAACGTTTTGGAAAGATATGGCCCACATCTTCAGCTGCAGATCTTGAATGTCCTCTCCATTTACTCAACACCCTCGGATACAGAGCTCAACTTGTGTCACACAAAAGTATAAATCGGAGCGCATATTATTAATAAGGGTAAGCGTGATCAGGCACAAACCGAAAATAAAATATCTTTATCAGTTAGTTGATGGTTTGTTGTGTTAAAAGTTAACAGTCATATATGGAACCACATTACACTAAAGGATGCAGATAACGGCTACGTCGGCGACGCGCGTGTGTGCGCGACATTTATGTGTGTTATTTTTTGTGGGGGTCAGCCGGAGATAGCCCCGGACTATTATTCGACAAAAACCGAATGTTTATAACTGATCCGCCAGAGCAGTGATAAGGCGATCATTGTTTCTGTGGGTACGCCAGTGTCTCGCCTCACGTCGACGTTTTTTCGCTCGCCGAGCGCCACTTGAACCTTCGTCAGTCCTCGCGTAACGTCGACGTTTATTACAGTTTTGCGGCGCATTCAATAATTAATAGGTTTTCGTTGAAAGGCTACACCGCTTTGCCGCTGCAGCACTCGAGTTGGGGGTTTTTTGCGATTTGTAACTGTTAAATTTAATACTTATGTGTCGAGTAGTCAACTATTACTCAACACACGATCACGCGTATTGTGGACGAGCGCCTTTCTGCCCACTTCTGCCACTATGCTGTTTTGAGTCCTCAAAATGTATGCATTTTATCTAATACTTTTAAACGAGCAATTCTTTGAGATCGGAATCGGAATCTCGGAAACGGCTCCAATGATATTCATGATATTTAGTAAGAAGAGGGTTTCGAGGAACAAAAAATCGATATAGCTATCATTTTTCAAAAATATCGTTTTTGCGTGTTTTTAGGCAATGAAAATTTGCTACAATTAGCATTAGAATACGACAGTAAATTTCTTTTTTAATAGTTCAGTTGGTAAGACGGGCGGCGACGGGCCCCAGTGTGAGACTCATTTTTTCCCCTTTTTTTTCGAGTTCAATTGTAAGAAAAATACATAATTTACAGAAACAACATCGTCACCCAGGTGCTATTGCCTAGGAGATATAAAGCTACTGCATGAGCTCCTCACGTGATAAGTTGCGACCTGCAAATGAAGCCCCGTCTCCCGCCTGGAACGATAACGTTCGACTGACGATAATAATTACATCTTTGCAAAATATATCCAAATACTTGCTAATGCCATTAAAATAACAAGGTATCGCATTGAGGCGAGTTCAAGGTTTGTTTTGTAATGAAACAACGACACCTCTCGCGACGAAGAATATTGACTGAAGCAATTTGCTCAGCAGACACATTGTAGCCGGCGGGCCCGGCCTGCGGCGGCCGGCTGTTTACCTAGGTCGCGACAAAAAACTATGTCCTCTTGTTCCCTTTTAAGCGCATTAAAATGGCATGTCCGTATACGGCGTCGGATAAGGCACGTGCCGCGCAAACACGCGCCACGTCCGGCCAGCGCCAACAAACAGACGACTCGCCGGGCCGGCTGGCCCACACTGCGGCCCACACTAGCACGTTATCTTACGCTTTCACTGATTTCTTTTACACACATAAAATAAAACCACGACCCATGCAAAGCGACGAATTAACGCTACGTACGTACGCTTATGCGTTAGCGTCGATACGCCTCACGCGACGTATGTAGAAGTTCAGGTTCTGTCACTACGGAGGCTTGTGGTTGTGTGATGAGCACAGACGTTCGTGTTTTGGGTCTGAGTGTTTATTTAATTTATAAAATGGGTGCAACAACACCCATTTTACAAGCCAATCATTTGCTTACTTTGGGGTTAGATTAATTAGTGTAATTTGTCCCGTGACATTTATTTATTTAAAATGTATTTCATAGATATAGGTTTCGACGGTATAACATTTAATCTCTCTTCATCGCCATACAACTTGAAATGTGAGCACTCCCAGTTGACATGGCGCGTTAATTGCCGCTCACGATCTGACGTGTACGTTAGCGGACGGTGTCGGGTTACCGTCACCGGCGCGAGATGACCACCACTCGAGTTACAGCGGCCAGGCGAGCCGCGTGTAAGCCGAGAGGGCCATGTGCCGCTGCATGCTCGCCTCTCCACCACTCGCGGCCGCGGTTATTACTTAATAGTCATTATTTCGACATACATACGGGCTCGCGTGTCGCGCATGACCAGGGTGTAGTTGTATTGCTGAAATAATAAGCTGGAGATGAAAGATTAGTTTGTATTAGGTAACATTAGAAATTGCTTTAGCGGTCTTTCTGTAATAAGTACCAAATTCATTTCCTAAAAGTATTAGTACTGAATTATTTCACTAGGATTTAGATGATCGCCTTGTTTTTTAGCAATTTATTATTGGTGTAGTCAACAATAGGTACGTGGGAATAAAAATACATTTAAATACCGAAATAAATTTAATAAATATCCTGATTCACAAATACTGATATATATATCTATGTTTATAATATATATTATATAACATATATTATATACCTGCCGCTGGCAGCAATCGAACCCGCCGGCGTGTGTCCGTGTTTAGTAGTCCAGTAGAGGCGGTTTAGTAAGACATTATATTTAATATTAATGTGAACATTACTCATATCTCTAGTGTGACTGACACGTGCGATCGCCTTTCACCGATCGCAATTCAGTTTCTCTCGTGCTTCTCAGCCAATTGGTTAATTGGTCTACATGTCAATTTTAACCGACCATCGTTGGCGACCGAGTCGATGACATTTTCTCTTGTTGACCATCCTAAACCTGCAAGGGACTGAAGAGTCTGGCCTCATGAGTAAGAAATAAGTAGGTATACTGACTACCGTGCACACCAGAACACGCTTTTTTATAGTATTGGAAGGCAAACAAGCAGACGGATTCCCTGATGGTATCAAATACACCCCGCCTATAGACACGATCTCTATTCTTCATTAATTCAGAGTCGCCAACCATGAGATTGCTGTTGCCTTCAGACACGTATCGTGTTTGAAATAATTAAATTCCCAGAAATGAAGCAGTTGCGATGCGTTGTAACACGGACGCATAATATAAACATGAGTATAATATAAAGATTTTATGAATGAACGGTTTTCTGCTGACCCTTAGCGAATGTGCAGTATTGCAAATAACGGTGATGTCACGGCTGCAAGTCACGAGCGGCGCGGGCTCCGATCGCCAGCTTCAATGTCAAGGCCACTACACGTATTCGGGCAGTCTCAATACTGTATAGTTCCGTGGCCCTGACCAAAATACATATATCACACGATCTTTCTTTATTAATTGCGCATGTAAAGTATTTGATTTAGTAGAGTTTAGTACACACGACTCGTCCGGGTAGCTCCACCGCCTTACTGATAGCAATGTCGAAGTGTATCAAGTGTGTTGTGTTCCGGTGTAGGGGTGCAGGCTGGTAGACTCGCACACGAGGCTGAGGAGGTGCTTGGTGGAGGTGCGTCTCTTGGAGTCCGGGGAACCTCCTAGTTATCTATCTCATACTTTACAAGAACTATTAGTTACATTACAACTCGCGCAAACGTTACTGTAACAGACAATATAGACTTTCTTTTAACGTTGATGAATATTTTATACTGTTTTATTATACTGTTTTATCATATTATACGATGCGTACATTTCTTGTTTCGCTAAGGATAATGGAAGTTGGTGGTAGAAGGGTAAAAATAAAGAATATAATAGGGTTGTATGTATTTTTAAGGCCACATTATAAAATTAAAAAAAAAATTGGGGTGGAAACCACCCTTACCGTTTAAGGGTATGAAAAATAGAGTACGACCTATTTTCAGGCTTAATATTCATATACAATTTCGTACAAATTAGTTAGGTCGTTTCTGAGGAGTATGGTTTCTAATGTTGTAACACGAGAATTTTATAATGATGGAGCTTAGAGAAGATATACATACATATATTTCTGCTTAGTTTTGACACCCTTGTCATTTCGTTGGGAATTATTATTTTGCCTAGGTAGGCAAAATAATAATACATATATTGTTACTGTGTTTCCATTGGCAACTGCTCCGTTCTAAATTTCCTCATGGCTAGCGAGTAAATCAGAAAAGTAGTTCACCGAATCGTAAGCAAATATTTTAAAAGACCCAGAACAGTTTACACATCCCATTAATCCTATGCGACAAGATCAGTGACAATACATTAACTGAAAAAAAGAAAAACCCGTTGAGCTTCTTTGGCCGGATCTTCTCAGTGTGTGGCTGCGTTTCCGATCCAGTGGTAGCTTATAAAATTGTTGACGCGTCATAAGTACTATTTTTTTAGTGTAGTTGATTAAATGAGTTTCGACTTTGACTGTTAGAAACTAGATGAATAGTTTAAGCATCACGCCACTACAAAATAGTTCAAGGACTCTTTGGCGGCAGCTCGGTGCGGTTGCAGTGGGATGTCAACATTATTCAAACAAAAATATAGCGACTAAATTGCTTTTCAAATCTAAAATATACTTGAGAACATTTAAACAAGCACGAACACGTGTCATGAAATAACTTAATTATATAGGAAATTAAATACGATGTACAACATGTTAAGTATAGAACCGGCATTAGCCAAGACAATGTGTCCGAGTCGGATCAGTAGCCACCTATGTACTCATGAACGTGTCAAATTGTGCTCGGCGCACGTGAGCGCGCGCGGCGCGGCGCCGTAGTGTGCGTGAGCGCGACGCACGCGCAGCCCACGTGCTCCACCAATTTTCATGATTTGCTCAATATTTTGCTGTGCCCTGTTTGAAGTACTAAAAGCTCTCGATTGGACAGCACTTTGACATTTATTAATGTAAATATTTTTAATTACCAAAGATACTTTTTTACATGTATATATTTTATCAACACTGCGAGTGTGCTAAAGGCAGGTTATTGCGTTTGCGTATATACAAATGCGTGCCCCAGTGTGGTATCGTTTTCGAGTCTTGTGGATTGCCGGCGTTAGCCACACACGCTAACCACTTGACTCGCGAGGCTCCATTGCACTATGATGAAAGGTAAAAGAGTGAGGCAAGTAACTTCATCACTTCCTCGCAAGTATTTTATAACAAGTTAATACATATCAGCAATAATTCTTGATACAGATCTTTAGGCGACATAATATTTTGTATTATCGTTATTTTGAGTTATGGCAAGTGAAAAATTATATTGTATTCACTTCAGAATTTTCAGTTTTGCATTGACTGAAGCTTTTTATATAACTTATTTACTTTTGCAGTAACAATTAATTTGTGTGTGTTTGGGCTTAATTATTACCTTATCGACAACATTGC
This sequence comes from Caria ino melicerta, assembly GCA_018237365.1. Classification (NCBI taxonomy): domain Eukaryota; kingdom Metazoa; phylum Arthropoda; class Insecta; order Lepidoptera; family Riodinidae; genus Caria; species Caria ino. The sequence continues at coordinate 15,151 of DVZN01000020.1, forward strand.
CGCCCACTGTCAGTAGCGCTCAGGTCATGTGTCGCCGGTGACGGCCGTAATCTCCTCATCCATTGTTCACCTGTAGGCGAGGTGGACTTAGATTTCAGCATTCATCAGCCTTAGCATTTGCTAAGCTGAAACTCTGGGAGCATGAACTCTTACACGTTGTTTATTTTGAACTTTTACTGAGTAGAACCAATTGATTTCGAGACTTGGGGATTGTGTGTTTTTGTTAAAATTATAAAATGTTTGTATAATTGAAAAACAATTTGGCTACACTGATGAACGTGGGCCACATATCGAGGTATGACATGCGAGCCGAGCGCCAGGGTCTGCCGGGGGGAGGGGGGCCGGTGCGAGCTAATGTGTGTTGCGCAGTCGAGATGGCGGAGTTTTTCACGGAGGGGCGCGAGTGTGTCAACTGCGGGGCGATCCACACGCCGCTGTGGCGGCGCGACGGCACGGGCCACTACCTGTGCAACGCGTGCGGCCTCTACAACAAGATGAACGGCATGAACCGGCCGCTGAAGCAGCCGCGGCGGCCGGTACGTCAGCGGCTCGCCGCGCCGCCCGCGCCCGACGTACGCACACTACCCTCGCAGACTAACCCGACTCCCGCTCCCGCCCGGATCCATCGTATTATGTTCACATGTTTTTCAAAGTCCCTGTTTCAATTTATGGAAAGCAGCGCCATCTAGTATATAGTGTCGTATACTACAACGGTTTGTCGAATGTGCTTACCTATGTTGCCCGAGTAGTAAATTGACAATTTCCTTGTTAAATGAAACAAAATAAACGAACGACAAAAATATTTTTTTTAATTAGCTATACTTTAGACATGTTAAAACATCAGTAATTTAGTTACAAACGCTAAATACTAGAGGCGCTGACGCCGCTTAGATTGGCAGGAAACGTGGACGTTGAGAGTTTTGTCTCGGTATAAGATAGAGTAGTTCTTGCCCGGATCCGCGCCCGGCGCTCGGCTGACTGACGCTTGTGTTGCTTGCAGTGGCCGCGGAGGGGGCCCCGCCGGGCGCGGATTTCTACAAGGGCTTCCTGTATTCCGGCCCGCCCCACAAGCCCGCGCCCGCCCCGCTCGCGCCGCCCGCCTACGTCTCCGCCCCCGACTACAAACAGAAGAAAGGGGTACGTCAGGGCCTCGTCTTCCCCACGTTCCCCGTCCCTTGCACCTGCCTCGTCTTCAACATAATGGTGGCGGTTGATACTCTAATAATAACTTGCCAGGTGCTTAATTTTGAAGATATTGAGTAGATACCGTATATATTGAAATCATATAGATCTATAATCTATAGACTAAAATGTAATATATAGTAATATAATTGACAAGTACCTATGCATTTACATAATAAATCAATATCATAGTAAAGCACATACTGAAAAAAATATATTTAATTAACAATTCTTCAACATGCCTGTAATATTTTTGATTTGGATGAAATTATAACTTGACACATTATTATTATAGATGAGTTTTTAGATTTATGTTTAAAATTCGCCGCCACCTCATTATCCAAATGATTTAGGAGAGGATATACCTATGTGGTATGCCCGGGACAAATCTCCTTCGATCATAACTTGACGTCGAACGCTTCTGTTATACGATTTCCTGCTTATATAACAAAACACTTTTTCCCCCATTCCATTCACCGCTCACCCAACTCCTGCTTACTAAAAACCAAATCGGTCGCTGGCCTGCCTAACTTGGACGTGCACTTGCTTGCTGACATAGTTATAGTTTTGCTATTCCTAGAGGTCGACATTCAACAAATACAAATTGATGTTATTTTATTAAGAAATGGTACATTTTAATGTCCGCTGTCACGCCTGTTTACCTATAGTAATCAAATTTATCAAATTTGCTTTTGTTTAACGACATAAGATAATGGATGACTGTTGGTCTGACAACAGTCGACTGTATACCTACCTACGTCGTAATTGTACGTGGGTGTTCTGCGTTAGGCCTAATGTGCGAAGATATCGGCTACCCCACCTCTCTCTCGAAGCACCACAGTGTCGAATACTGACTGCTACCAGATCTGGTCTGGTCGCAGTAGTACAGACTGCTACTACTGCGACCAGACCAGGAGTTGCCCGACAGAAAGGCATGTGGTCTATTCTACATAGGGAGTAGGTATGTATTAATAAAAGGAAACCCTTCTTTGACTCAAAGTTCTACGCTTGAGCTGAAAATTTTAACACATGTTTGATTCTTGTCACTACAAAATAATGTTTTTACTGCAAAATACTTACGAAAATACATCGTCTTTTGTGATATAAGGGATCATAGATTTTTTAAGTTTTTAAATAACGATTGCTGGAAAGACTACGGCCATGATAAAAATTGCATACAGTAAGAAGGATCATTAAAAAACAGCTTCAACCTTTCATATTTATTTATTTATTTAACTTTATTATACACCAAACAAATAAGTTTGTACAAAAGGCGAACTTAATGCCTTTCGTACAAAAATTTCGGAAAATATATTAAATATTTTTAAATCAAAAACGCTTTCAACACTTTAAGAGATTTACTTACATCAATTTACGTAGGAGCTATCAAACGTTCGTTTTGTAAAGAATTTAATCCATAATATAATTAAAAGTAAAATAAATGTCGACCTCTGGGACACACGACTGCTGATGTGAGCGAACAGCGGCGCGGTGAGGGTGTAGCGTGCGGTTGTGTGTAGATGGGCACGAAGCGGCCGGGCACCGTGTGCAGCAACTGCCAGACGCAGACGACGTCGCTGTGGCGCCGCAACTCGCACGGCGAGAACGTTTGCAACGCCTGCGGCCTCTACTTCAAGCTGCACAACATCCCGCGCCCGCTGGCCATGAAGAAGGACTCCATCCAGGTACCTATCCCGCCATACGGACGCCTTTTCGTACTCCACTCCTCGCTGATTGCAATAATCGTTATTGTTTGCAAATGCGTCTACGCAGTATTGTGACACAATCTTAAACGACGTGGTCCCCGGTCGTGGTAGGTATCCTGACCACTTCGCCGTTGAAACACCGTAGTGCACAGTGCAATTATGTTGCCTTTTAGGCACCTCAGCGCAAACGACTTAGTTTATCTATCTCAATTTCAAATAATCAATATATTTTCTTGACAGAAGTATGTATCGGACCAATCTAATCCCAGACAAGGTTATGTTTTTCAGAAAATTAAAAAAAACTCACAAGAATAAGTTGTCCGACCCGAAAATCGAACCCGGAACCTCGTACGTCAAAGTCGACTACGCTCGACCACAGAGCATTTTTTAATGAAGAATATTATTACTACTAGCTTGAAGTCATAGGAACCGTCTAAAGTTTCTTTTAAATTCAGCCAAGAAACGGAGAGTCTACGATGAGCCACCAATTCATATTACAGGCAAATCAATGACGGCAGATTACAAAGGTTTAGTTCTTAAACCTTTGCGATCGCGGATTATTCCGACAAAGCCGTTCTACAAAACAGTTGAAATAGGCGACGTTTGAGCTTATCAGCAGTTCCGTTACCCACGTGGAGTGTTACCTGTTGACTTTACTCAATACAATACATTTATATTTCAGACGAGAAAACGGAAGCCTAAAAATAGCATGAAAGCTTCGGACGCCAATCTGTCAAAGATCAGCAAACACGGCGGGCGCGCCGCAAACCCGCTGCCTTCCAACATCAAGATCGAGAATCTATGTAAGTTACATACCAAATCCATTCCATTCATTGCCACCATCAGTAAATCCATCTGCGTGTTTGTCTCTCACTAATTATTATAAAAACTACCTCTTTCGCTTCAAACCTGGCAGCTCGATGGCAAAAAGTCTCGGAAAAGTAATTTTGTTGCTGCGGTACACTAGTGATATCTGTGCTTCTTTTTTGCCTCTTCAATTCATTCTGATTAAGTTTAGCACATTTAATATCTATATTATGTACACATTTGTCCACGATGGACTCCAATATTACTAAAGCAATTTTGATCAAATTTCACAACTGTGCTAGTAGATATAGTCCAATTATAAAAGTCAGGACATGTGCGAGTGCGAGTTCTCCGGGTCAACTATTATGTATATAATATAGATAGAATAGACCGTCAGTTACCCGCGAGACAACTCGGAAGAAGGGAGGTAACGTTTATAATGTCGCTAATACTGCGCTCGCTTGCTGCGCGCCACCGCCAGCCCACGGAGCGGTGGCCGCCGCGCCACTTACACCCACATGCCAGTATATATCCGTAGCTAATGAACTTCAACTTTTACAACGCGATAGTGACGTCTTTGATATCTATAAATCTGATAAAATACCGTTTTATTTCTATGTCTATCGCGCAAGTGAATTCACACACTACAGTCCTACACACCGAGCTCGGCTCGTTTCGAAAGAATTAGTTCGGCTATTTCGGCCGGCTTCGGTGATTCATTTTCTGGAGTACGTGCCGAGGTGAGACGTGTGATTTCGTTTTCAGTGCAGAGCGGGTTCACAGTGTCGGCGCCGCGGGCGAGGTCCCCGCTGGCGTACTACCCCGCGGGGGGCGCGGGCGGCGCGGGCGGCGCGGAGGGCGCGGCGCACGTGAAGCTGGAGGAGCCGCCGCCGGCGCACCAGGCGCAGCTGTACTACGAGGACGAGTACCGGCGCGCGCCCGAGCCCGACCGGTACGAGCGGCCCACCGTCGTGTCGCTGGGCAGCTGAGCCGCGCCCGCCCGCCCCGGCGTAATACTAGAATCTCACTCGGTTAGTTAGTCGTAAGTGTGAGCCGGAGAGTCTTCGCTAGATTACCAAATATTCATACGGCCGGGACGTACCGTTCCGACCGTTGTGTGTTCCCACTCGAGGGTCGGCGCCCGTCACGTACGAAAGTTTCGTTACTACACCGATATGTCGAATGTGATATCGTGCGCACGCACGGCCACACTCCGTAGTATTATTTTAAAACTTTTGAATCTTTTTCCCATTTTTTGTACGTTACAGTGTACTCGGGAATTTTAATACGATGTACCTGAGTGTAATCGTATTAAGTTAAATGTGCACGACGACCCTTGACGTAACGAATTATATTTAGTTTTAAATACATAACAGGAATAATAACTAGTGATAGATATTATAATAAATTTAGATGAGCATTGAAAGTAGTCACTATCTAGTAACTTTGCTTGCCGCTAACTTGTAATGTTTATCAACTCTTAAGTAATAGTTGTTCCTATTATATTTTATTACTTTGTGCTAAATCTCAAAATGACACTTTCAACTAATATGTATTAGAAATAGAATATTGTATACTTGATTTGGAAATGCTATCACTGGTTATGAGTAATGTAAATTAGGGCAAGTAAGCAACGCCCGCGCCATAGGCTTGCGTACTGCCACGCTTGTCCAGTTGGGTTACCCCGGCTCGCCCGCGCCCCGCCGGGCCTCGGATAGTTTATATAGATATAAAATATATAAGTACAAGCATTTAAAAACTATTTAAATATATTACGTGAAGGTTTATTTTATGTTAGATGAATTTTGGCAATGCTTAGTGAGCAGTGTTCTTGCCCGTTACCAAATACATAATGTGTACCATGAGACTGTGCCCGAGCATTCCTAGAGTGTCGCATTCCTATTCGTAGTAGTTTAACGGCATTCGTCATCATACGATCGTGAATAGGTATCTATAAGAATATCTTATAATATATTCTGTGTTCGAAGGTAAATATGCAAGATTTATTTAAATTAAATGTATATTAGAGTATTTATGAATTGCAGTTACTTTGTTGAAATCTCTAAATCTATATTTTTAATATTTAGAGCGAACAAAATCTTTTTAAATATATTCGTGATATAACTTAAAATGTTGTATTACGTGCGAAGATAGATTTAAAATCATTTTTATTGTTGACATAACAGCGTTTTTGGATCGATCCTGTGATGACTATATGTATATTTTACTATTAGCTATAAGTTTTCTCGGTGGAGAATATGTACCAATATAAAATGAAATAAAATTGATATTATATGTAAAGACTCCATGACTTCAAGACACATTCCAAGAATTGTTAATCGTAAGAATTGTTTTTCTGTATGTCACGTACGAATCAGAAATATGAAAGATTTAAATTATGACTTTACTGGTTATGTTATCTTTATTTAAATTTTTATTAATTTAGGAAACATCGTTTATGTTTTCTTACTTAAGCTATTTCGCCGCTGTTCCGTATACACATTAAAATAGTTAATTGAACAATTTATATACATACCTACACCTATAAATGTTACATTTTATGTAGACTATTTAAATAAAAATATTTATTAACGAGAGTTTAACTGGGTCTTAGACGTGAAATATGAGTGTACTTATAATGTAATAAAGTTAGGTATATTCAAAAAACTTGTACGTGCAATAAGTCCAGGAAAATTTCATTTAGTCAATTTATATTTACATCAATAGCAAATCAATTTATAGTTACAAATTCATATAATTTGAAATAGTAACTACATTTGCAGCATTTCTATTGTAATCCTAATAGGTGTGAACTTGTTTAATAACTTTTTGCATCGCCAGATTATTATTAGCTTTAGTATTTGGCATTCGCATAAAGTATAGGATGGACATTCTATCTCTCGTCTCAATCTTAATAATATCGGTCACGCCCACATTCCCCGAAGGGATAGGCAGAGTTAGTATCCATCCGCGATTAGCCGACGATATCCAACCATAAGCGACGGTCTCAAATGTGATAGGTAGCAAGGCCGTCGCCATATCGGGCTTAAATTTAATCCCAGGCAACGTAATGATTTTCAGAAAAACTGAAAAAGTCATAAAACAAGTTGCCTGACAGGAATTGAACCCAGGCCCTCGTGCGTCCAAGTCGAACACCGACTACGCTCGACCATAGAGTACAGTACAATCGTGCAGCGTTTAAGTGCATTTTCTGTTTGTTGTTTTGAATACGAATGTAGATTTTTGGTACAAGATACAGTAGCCGGAAACTACACTGTATAGACACAGTCGAGGACTCCAGACCTCTCGGTTCCATACATCCGTTTAGTGACGGCTTTTTCAATACATAAACTAAGTATTATTGAATTAAAAAAAAATATCATCTAATAAAACGTACCACATTCTCCAAATGTGATTAATATAATGATTTATAAAGCAACTGTAATAAAGTATGGAAATTCCAGTTAAAAAAATATGTACTCACATTTTTTTATATAATAATTGAATTAGTATGGAACGTGCAAAGTATATAAATGACAGCCACTTGGAGGTAGAGAATTAAAATTGTGCTGTAGGCCCGCTACCAAAGATAAAACCTCTCGCTGTGACCGAATTAGAAGCTATCGAGGTGTTCATATAATATTGCGGCCACGAGCCGATAGATAAATATTTTATATAAATATAGTATATTATATTGTAATATAGCGTTAGTAAATACGCAATGTGAATTGGAGTGTTCCCTGCGAAGTATCTAATATGTTTTGGGTCTCTTGTTTGCCGATAGGAACTAACAATTGTGATACATATATGTTTTGACATTGCGAATATAAATTAAGCCATAGATTAACTTTATTATAGGGAACGATTGTTATTTCTTATCAACAGAGTTCTAACAAAACTCGCGCAAAGATCTATACGAGAATGTACATATGATTTATATTAGAAATGAAGTACACTTTGAATAAATCAAAATAATAACGAATGTTTTATTTCAGTTGATTTCCATTATTCCTCTCCAAGACAAGTTGTAATCGGATCATCAGGGTCTGTCAATATATGACGAAGCCTCTTGAACGGCCGGTTCGGGTTTTTATGACCCGAGGTTCAGTCAAAGTAGCGTCTTAACGTTTCTTGAAATATTTGATCAGCTTTGGCAGTTCATGGTCCATGTGAAGGTTCATGTTGCGTATGTACTAAGGGCTACCTGTGGCCATGCGCATGAACCTATTTGGAGTCGGTGCGAGTCGAGCGTGCGCGATGTTTAAGAACATATGGGACTGATTACAGTTATCTGTAGAGTGACTATGCCTGAGTGAAGAGTGAATTTAGTTTTTTATTTAAAAGTAAGTAGAGGTGGTGGGGACAAACTTCGGATTGTTACTGACTGCGGTGATGTGCTTTTTAAAAGTCATTGCCGAGTCTAGTGTAATGCCCAGGTATTTGATTTGATTTTGCCATGGGATTGCGCGTCAAAGATTTTGATGGTGCGTAACGTATTTCTAGTACGCAGTAGGTACGTCAACTAAACGTTAGGGTGAGGAATAACTTGCACACATACGTATAGTGAAAGAAGATTTAAAAGTTTGGTAGGTAATTCAGTAAATCCAATTCCGTCTCGATAATATGTAAGTCATGTTTAATGTTTTGAATTTAAAACATATTTTTAGTTCTAAGAACATCGTAAGCAAACCCTTAGTGGTTAAAATTAGCGAAAGTTGCAAGGATGTTGTTGGTCCGGGCTCCTTTGCAGAATAGACCATCTGCCTTCCTGCCAGGCAGCTCGTAAAAGGCGAGCATAGG
>DVZN01000021.1:0-23315 GCA_018237365.1 Caria ino melicerta
CCAGCCAGAGCGGCTTCGTAACGACACCGGACGTTTGTGGGCGAGCAGAGTGCTCAACCCGAGACTGCATTATTTAACGGTGGGCCTATAACGCTCACACTAAGGATTGTCTCCTGCAAGACCGGACCTCGGCTTAGTGCTGCGTTCTGATTACTGGGGGGCGGGATTTCAGTGACTCAGAAATGGGGCCTTCGTCGCTGGAACCGGCGGCGACGGTGTAGTGTGTTTTGTGTGTGATTGTTACCTATGAAGTCGGCGCTTGCCGCCGTTATCGGATCGTGTCGACGAATAGCGAGGTTCGGGTTCGCTTCACGACGAGGGTGCGCGTTTGTGTGGTGAATATAGACCTGGTAAAAGAAACTTCGTAAATTTTTGACTGATCGAACTAAAATTTATAGCGAGAACCGAATTCCAACTTAGTATAGAAACTTAGTATATTAAATATTAATTTTTAATATGTTTTTTCAGGACTGGGCTTGGGTCTCGGGGTATGTGTACTGGTGGTGTTGGCGATTGTGGCCGCTTGTCTATGGCACAGGAAGAAAAGAGCTAATTCTCCTATAAGGTATATTCTTTTTTATAATATTGAAAGGCAAATAAACAGACGGATTTCCAGATAGTAAGAAAATCACGCCGCCTATAGATATCAAAGGTGTTAATGGTGCGTTGCGAATCCGAGACCGAAACCTCGTACAAAAGTAAGTTTACCGGCTACCCTTACCCTCCGAATTGGAACACGCCAATGACAAGCGCTGACGCTATGGCGGCCGGAATGGGCAAGGCGGTGGTACCTACTAAACCGGGCGAGCCGCTGTAAAACTTTACCCACCTAGACAGCTCATAAAATGCGAGCATAGGCTTACTGTCACTAACACCGTGACCACAGAGATCACTATGATACAATATAATAATTTATTAATGATAGAATAATACTTGCATGCGATATAAATATGGCGAAACATTGTACTATAACAATACTAAGAACATCTTTGTTAAACATGTTTCAAGCAAGAAATAAATGAATTATGAATTATGAAAGGAGCCCGGTGCCTTATCTTATCCTAAGCCTTATCACATAAAAATAAGCAATTGGCGATTACCGGGCGGTTGCAATGCGAGAGTCGCACCATGTGTCAAAAAAAATCGTATAACGTAAGATATCGTTCGCACATGTTTATTTATTGCTAAATGCAGTTTTTGCTACATATACTAACTATGAATATGGGTGAATAGCTTAACTAGTAAATAGTAGAATGTGATGAGGTGTCAAAACATACAATAAATGTAAACATACCTTTAACATAGGTAGTTATGTTAGCACTGGCATAAACAAGCACTTTTGGTTCTCTGATCGTTCTGTAGAGGGCGCTCTGTGATTAATGTCAAATGTTCGCGTTTGCCAGTTACATAATAATTTTACAATTATAGCGCTATTTTTACGATCGCCCGGTTATTGCAAGTTACGTGATTGGGGGGCGGAACAAAACGGGGTAATGTAACAAATATAAAATATTATTGGTGATGTATACACATTATTTGTGGGTATACTTATTGCATGGCATAAGAACAAACACGCGACTCTCCAGATGTTAAGAAGCACCACCGTTTACACTATTTTTATTATATTACGATATTTTTCTACCTGTGTTTTTAAGTATTTTTTAAAAAGGAAGAGATTCTTGTATTCGACATTTTTTTATGTATTTTTACTGATTTTTCTGTCAATTTTAAAAATATTTTTTAAATTCTTCTTTTATACGAAAGGAATCTCTTTTTATTGATTAAACTTTTTTTATAATATTGGAAGGCAGAAAAGCAGACGGATTTCCTGATGGAAATAAATTCACGCCGCCTTTAAACACAAAAGGTGGTAATGGTGCCCTGCCAACCTGAGGTCGGGATGTTAGGCCTCGTGCAGAAGTAAGTTTACCGGCTACATTACCCTACAAACGGGAACACGTCAACTCCAAGCACTGACGTTATAGCGGCAGGAATAGGTAAGGCGGTGATACTATTATATCCCGGCGAGCCGCTGCGAAGCTCTACCACTTAGTGAAAATAATCTTAGATATTAGATATTATATGTAAGTATGTTTGTTTCTTACTATCAGCAGATCATTAACATTTTTACGCTGCTCATATTCGTATAATATAGATAGGTATCGCATATCGTCCATCGTCAAGGATTTTTGTTAGCTTATTTGGAACTCAAAAATAAATTGTTTTCGCAAACAGATCAAGGCGAGCCCGAGCGACCACTGCATCCGGGCCCGAGGAAGAGGGAGTCGATATGAAGGTAAGAAATCACTAATTGTAAATCTAGACTATCCAACAGAAATATTGCAAATATTTTTGATAGGATTGTCTAGATTTGGAAATTCTATCGCTAAATTAAATTCTATTCTACTAGGGCATTTTTTATTAAAAATATCTAAGGTTAGTGTCCAGTCAGTTAGTGTTCAATAATAGTGTATTTTTTCAGACAATAATAAAATAAGCGAAGATCTTGTCATCATGTTATTGCCTCATTACGTTTTTTATACAGACACCATAACGTCAAATGTATAGAGAATTTCATCAATAAAGTAAGGTGTTTGTTTTTATTACTAGGATTCGGTTTTTAGGGTTTAGATTGATTTTCCTAAAGTTTGGAAGTTGAAAGTCTAAACTTATATTTATGTTAGTAGGCCAAGAGATGTTAGGATTGAGAATATTTTTAACAAATGTGTCAGGCAGCAGATAGTAAAATAATAAATGAAAAGATGTTATGACAGGGGCTGGGCGGGCGGCTGTGCAACGGCGCGGGCGAGCCGCTGCTCAACGGTCACGTGCACATCACCGAGAATCCCGCCGTGAGTATACGCACTTATACGTGCACGCACACGCATACACACACGCATCTACGCGCTCACAATCACGTATATATTGAACGATTTCCTAATGTCGAACCTACATAATATATGTAAATAAATTGTATTCCAACATAAGTTGGAAGTTTCTGTTTATATTTTTAAACTGGTTAAATATTAATGAAAAGGTCAAAAAGCGTATAAAAGTTAAATTACTGAATGGAGACTGAATATGTCTGAGAGTGAATGAGAGAAGTGAATAAATACTTTGATTAGTTTCTTGAAACTAACAGACAATTTCTCACAGACAGTTCTTAAATTTCTTAGTAATATAAACAATTCTAATATAACAAGTCTTTTTACAGGTTCATTTATTATTTTTTGTGAGTAATATTGACGAAACATTTATTTCAGTCTAAAACGCCAAATGGAAAATTGAAAAAGGGCCGACGTCAAGAGCAGCAATTCGAGGCGTTCGACCTCTCTCGAACCGACCCTGACACCACTCAGGAGACAGTACTCGAAGATTTGAGCTTTAGCCTCCTAGATACCTCCAGAAGACCGGAATACGAGGCCAGGTCTCTCCACGACAGTGCCAATAACTCCTTCAACAAGTTGCCCGACGATAACATGAACTCTGAACTGACCAGAAGTTCACAAGTCCAACTCGACAACAGCACAATTCAACCCACGCTTCAACCGAATGGTTGAGACTACGGTTCTCACCCGTCCCATAGAATGACACAGAGGCTAGGCGGCCTCAAACTCAGGAGTTGTACAGAACAGTTTTAGTTAGAGGCGTTTTGCGCGAGGATAGCTTGGCGTGTTTTGTTCCTAATAGACTTTATTTTCAATGACGTAAGGCTGATTTTTGATTAACAATAGTACGGGTACGAATTTAGTTCATTAATCGGGTCGTAAAGCCACGTAAAGTTATTCTCGCTAGAACCACTCTCCGTAGATTCATTGTTGTGTATATAAACATTATTATCGCCTGTTTTTGGGCGATTCTTGTAAATATTGCTCGGCCTGAGATTATCACGACAATAAAAATGGCGATAATTACGACTCGGAGTTAATACACACGAATTTCAGTGCCTGCACGACTAGTACACACTCCATATGTTAGATCACCGTTAGTTCAACGTTAATGTACAAATATAGACCAAAATAATATCCAAACAGCCTTTACCTACATGTAATATAACATATTTATTGATGTTGAAATGTATTTATTTTTCTGATTTTTGTTTTTTTTCATAGACAGTCCTTTAGAAGCCTTAGAAGCTAGCAGATAGCCACACATACATTCCATACAAATCTCTTCATACATTTTAAAGCGCACAGTTTTTATATATCTGTTATAGTTTTTAATAGCAGTTACGACACATTTTCTACACATTAACGAAATTAGATAGATTTAAAAATGTAAAAAGGAAAAAATATATAAAAGTGAAAAAATATTACAACGAACTATCAATATTGTAAAATATGAAATAGATTTAAAGGAAGTTATCGTTGAAGAATACAAAATATTTGTTTAAACAAACCGAACTAACTCACTATATAAAAATCCATAAGATTACTTACTCTATCTGTTTAATGTTGCCTGTATAAATGGTGATTATTACCTTTGAATTGCAATTTATGTAGCATACTTTTATTCCATTACGAAAATTCCCACCTATTACTTCTATCGTAACATCTTTAAAAAGAGATATCGAATTTCAGCCAGGGACACTATCTTAAAAATGCTTAATATTAAATATTTGTAGAATCTGATAAAATATACATATTTATATTTAAAGTATAATTTATATTTTTTTTTCTCAAAACGTAAACATTACTATCGCATTATTGTTATCTCTATAACTTAAAACCGATTAAACACAATGTGTTATACAAGTTTATATGTGTTATCTATTATAGAGAACACAGACCTGGTCCACGATCCATATGATTCTTTTTTCTATAACTTCTGCGATGATCAATAGTAACCACAGATAGTCAACATGAAGGATAAGACAATTTTAATATGGATGTTTAAATAGTAAGTGAAAAGCGACAAATCATACAAAAGTTTCATAGTTCGTTGTTCATTTTTCCATATCACAATTGGAATCTACCTCATTTTTCTTTGTTGTAGGATTCTTTTAGGTGTTAACGATTTTAAAGTGTTAAATTAAGTTTTCTTTGCGCCCGCCTTGTTGCGGCGGGTGTCGGGTAGTTTTATTTATTCTAGTTTTAGCTTTTACAGTTTTTTTGTGAACTTTTTTTATTTTTATGCCCTGATATTTTACATGCTTACGGACTTATTATCGCTTAGAGAATATACTGTGTATGTTCGCGAAAGATGGACATTGATCTGGACGATCGTATTAGTACAAAAACAAATACTACAAGTAATAAAATAGCTTCTATTTGTCAAAGTTTTAGTTTCTGCAAACTACTCATTCGCTTTTCTGAGCAATTGAATTGGAACGAAAACTTTAACAGGGTTAGGAAAAGGTAGCGAGAAGAAAGTCTTCTGTCTCACTGTAACATCACGAGTACCCTGATTTTACTAAGGATTTTTTTGAAACATATTTATCGTAGGTATATAGGTATATTACGTACGTTACATGCTCCGAATGCCATCAATCATTAAATATATATGAGTCGACGTTTTATCGCTAACATTTAGTGAAACTACTTAACCGAGTTTAAAAGATTTTTTGTATGTTTGTTTGTAAGTTAAATACCGCTATTGATATTTCAACCAATTCTTAGGAATTGTTAATAAAATTAATTGATCTATCTAAAAAGTAAAGCGTATGTGTTTTTTACGTATCAATTAAACTTTACATTTATTTCAACAATCAATTCATAGACTATATAGATTATAAAACCACATCCACGTAAATATAAATATTGTATTGGGGTTATGCTTACTTCTAATAATCAAATTTGAAAAATGGATCGACTTTAGATTTCATTGCATGTCCATCGCTGTTCTGGTATTCAATAACTTAAAATGAATGCTAGTGAATCTAATTTAAAACAAAAATAATCCGATTCAAGTAGATTTATAAGTTTTAAAATGTTTAATCATGTGACTATTTTTAATCACTAAGATATTAAAAATGGCTAATATTTCCTTAGTAAAATCATGGTCCAAATATAAAACTAACAAGTCTGTGTTTTTATAAGAACGGTAAATAAAGCTTGTCGCTTGGTCTAAGGGTAGGAGACGAATATAGCTTAGATTTATTTAGGAGGATTAAATTGGGTCGACCCTTAGATCACATTGTAGATATCTAATGAAAGCACCTAGGTACAATTTATATGTATAAACTATAAGCGGTGTTAATATTATGTAAAAGTCACTTTATCTGTCCGTAGTTACTTGGATTTAGTTTTATGAGTTTTTCCGTGCTGAAATGACATTACTGACTACCTTTTATATTTATGCATTATTTATAAACTAAAATGCCTTTTAGATACACACACAGCAATTGTAAATACTTATGTATAAAACTCAGTTTAAATTAATATAAAACGCCGACTATGTACCTGAATTTTCAATTACACTAAGTTAACTTAGGACTAGAGTTAAGTCATAAATCTAGGATTTTATCTTTGACGCTAGGTTTTTGTCACAGGGTCTTAAGCTTTGTCATCTAGGGCACGAGAAAAGCTGGATTTTCTTTTATTTAAACCTCGCTTTATCTGCTTATAAGCGTGTGAATTTTGCTGTTGTCTATTGAGGGAGCAAATATTATAATATACTGTATATTGAATAAGGAATTGCAACATTTGACTTCAAATAGTTTTTTCTGGATGTATTATTGATCCGATCTAAGTACAAACGAAAAGCAAATATAACCAGATTGAGATTTTTTGTTATGGACTATCGGATTCGGTAGTTGTTATCAATTAAACTTATGTGTGTTTTCAAATCAATATATAATTGAATTCCAATACTGTCTAATATACTTTTATATTTTTATTTGACATTTGAGAACCGACAAGAACAATCAATTGTGCGGTGAACATAAATGCCTATATGTCTATAAGTTTGTTTAAATTTACTTCATTATTTTGATATGTATTTTTGTATTAATATTGTTCACTAACACTCCTATCATCATCTTTTAAAGTTTTGGTTTAGAAAAAAAAAACGTGTATTTAAAAAAAATGGATTTCTAGCTACGTTTGTTTGGAAATATATCTGCGTTACAGGCTTTGTTTTTGTGGAATGCATTGCTAATATAATCACATGATATATTATTACTCTAATATTTGTAAAATAATAATACATTTATACCTTTTGTTATTGAAACCATGCTTTGGCTTAAACAAGCAAATAGAAATATAATTATGTCCTAGATTGGTCAATTTGAGTCTTCTGAAGGGAAACATTTATTTAACCACTCTGTCATAATAATATATTTTATTTATTCATTCATCGTTAGTAACAATAAAGCATTTCTAGATTATATTATATAAAAAATATAACAACCCATAATGTATATTTAACTAAAATATTTTTTGGTAACTATGCCAAAAAACATTTTTGGCATAATTAATAAATTGAGGTTTAGTTAAATTAGAAGTAAATTTGACAATATTGGAATTTGTTTTAAATAATATAAAATTCATAATATCAATCTTGTAGATACTGTAGTTTGTTTTCAGTGATAGAATAACACGTAGACGTATTATCACAAGTTCACTCGAGGTTGTGTTTATAACTATTTATTTTATTGTAACGGTAATGTATTATACTGTATTATTATTGTAAATAAATAATTTTCATGTCATTCAGCGGGCGAATTATACCCAATGCAGAATGTATAAATCTTTAACAAAACATTATCTACTACTTAGAATGGATAATATAATCTTCAAAATAAATAAAATCTATTCAAATATAAATCCATTTGCACGTTAATGCTTTAATTATTTTAATTAAATATTTAACAGGGCCACAGAAGTTTAAAATAGATTACAGTATGAAATGGGTTTTTAAACCATATCTATACCTTCTAATATTAACAAGGATAGTGTTTTTAATTATATGTAACATTTTATTTATTTTCCTGCGATCTGTGGGTGTGGTTAGTAGAACGGACAGAAGTTTGTAACAAGTAGCCCGGTTAGGGTGCGCTATTTAATTTTTTCAATGAGACGTACGGTGGTTGGGTAAGTCCGTCAAATGTCAGATGTTACCATAGACTATAATTGTACTATTTATTCGTTTGTTGCTGGTTTAAATGCGTCAGCAAATGTATTACAATAATGGGTAATTTTTCAACAAAACTGCGTTTTGGTAAAATATTCAAACCTGATTCATATCATTTTGAGTATTAATTCGGGTTACGTAAGAGTCCAAAATAAAATCTTAAAGTTAACGCTGTATTTGTATTAGTTTAATATGTGATCTATTTTTGTTCTGGATATGTGCACAACTATGGTGTCCAATAACATAAAAAATATATAAAAATTGTAGAAATTTAGTCTCGCTGTCGATATGAAAATTATTTATTACTACTGTTATAATGTTTGTAAAGCCAAAACACTAATTGATAGCAATAATACCTGAATGATGTACAATTTTTATTATTACCCTCTACGAATATATTTGGTCACTATGGTACAGTTAGCAATGTATGCACGTCACTTAGAGTTGTATCTTAAGATGTAAGTACTAAAAATATTGTTCAGCACATGTTTTTTTTAAATTAAAAGCTAATGAAGCTGTTAAATATTAATACCTTGTTGACTGTACCATTTTATTTCTCCACATGTTGTTATGTAAAATATTTGGCTTAAATAATTAAAATTATTGTCAAATTGTTCTAATTAAAATGTATAGATGTCAGTGTTTGACCAACGCTCGGATCGATTAGTAATTGTTTAGTATAGACAATAGATTACCTACGTTATATTATGTTATGTACACCTTTACATTATACACCTGGCTTTGTCCGTCCTTGGAATGAAATAAAATTTAATCAAAAGCCTGATATGTGCCTCTATTTAATTATTTCAATTCTCATTTTGCATTTTTTTTAAATGTAAAGACATAAAAATAGTAGGGGTGCAAGTCGATAGATGGCGTTAATTTAAAAAACTTTATTGCTTGGAATTTTCACTCTAGCGTCATCAAAAATACATCTAGGATTAGTTACAGAAAAGTTTCATTCCACTTTAAGTCTAATTTGAAACCACTAGCACACATTCCAGTACCGCCTGCAATAGTTTTTCTTAACAAATTTTAACTGTTTTCAATTATATAACCATAGACATAGAAATACTTTAAAATAGATTTATAACGGCAACATGATTCCTCATATACGTATAAATACAACCGTTGTGTATTTGAATTATTTATTTTAAGTTTATTGTATTATTTTTACCATTTTCTTGATTATGTTACTTTTGTTCTTGACATTTTTGCTGTTTAGAAGTGTTGGCTTGTTTGACAGTTTATTGTTCGTTTCAATATACCTATGTATAAATAAATATAATTTTTGTACCGAGAAGAATTAAGACACGGTTAAAGTTGACATGCAAATAAAATTCACAGGTTCCATTCTTGTGAGATCATCGATTTCGTTTACAAGGTATTTGATCGTTATTGATATTGATTAATGTTTAGTGAAGCTTATTACAATACATGTTGTAAAACACTACATAGACTCGGCAGTAATGAAGAAATATTTTTTATATACCTCTTAAACAACTGCATAAATTTTAACCTTTATTTTTTATTCGTATTTTTACTGTACAGGCACCGCTGTATAGTAGTACTATACTTTAAAAATAAAAAAAATGTATTTTAGCAACCGAGAACACACCACGTGTATTAACATTAATTCAATTAATGTTTTTTGGACTCCACCGAGATTAAAGTGACTCTGCCAATAACGTATCACTTTTCTAAATATCTTAAGAAGCCTGCGAATCAAATTCAGGATTTAAACTACAAAAATGATGTTTAATCAAGTTCTTATTGTCACTTGTAAAGAAATCGATGATTTTATTTCTCTGTGTATTAAGTATACAAATATTTGAACACATTATCACCAATATCGGAATGTCGGTTATGTAGCATGTACTTATGAAATTAGAGCGTCCAATTAAACTTTGTTTACCGATTGTTCAGGGCTTGTGTATTTATTTTTAATTTATTTTTGTCCCGTTCCCGCTTATATTAATATATAGGGAACTATATAGTTGTAAAGTTTTGCAGTTTTGGTTGCATATTTTATATGTTGTTCTTTTTATTTCGGAATGCAATTGGTTAAGCGCCGTGTGGGGGTATGAAATGGTTATTTTGATAAACTCGGATTCTGTTTCAAATATGTGTGAATCAATCAACAAGTCATGTTACATATTTATATATGAGACCATTAAACTCTAGACTACAGTTTCGTAAATAATTTCACCTTAAGCATAATATTCACGTTGGAGATCGGTATTAGCGAATTAAAAAATATACATTTCGGTAATGAATTGTCGTGATATAATATTATGTACAAATTTCCGAATTCACTTTTATTTTTTTTCAGGAAACAATTGCTATTTAAATCAAGAATGTTGTCATGTATTTTTTCACTGTTTATCTAATATAATATTTGGTGATAACCGACGTTAGAGTTTGTGCTTATCATTTTCCGAAATGAAACTTGTCATAAATATGTTTTTTTAAAGCATACAAATTTCATTTTATATGCGATAAAACGTAGCAGTAGTCTATGGGAATAATACATTACAAATTGAAATCGAAAACGTGACCAACACTACTTCCATAACAGTCCAGATTTATATCTTGAATATCTAAATATTTTTCACTAATGGAAACAATGTTTATTTAAGAAAATTACAAACATGACTAACTCAAGTTTCGACTTTGCCATAAAAATAATCTTGATCGTCAGTGATTTAAATTGTTTAATTCTTAACTTGATGAGTTACAATAACTAGGATAAATATACCATGTGGCTTATGACAGATGAAATAAGTATACATACATACATCAGCCTATTGCAGTCCACTGCTGGACGTAGGCCTCCCCCAAAGTATGCCACAGGACACCATCTCCCGCTTTCATCATCCAGTCAGCTGCCCTTTTTAAATCGTCGGTCAATCTGGCCGGAGGGCGTCCAACATTACCTTTACCAATAAGTATAACTGACGTTAATTTAAAAAAAAATCTCTACGTAGGAATATATAGAAATATAAAACGTTTAATTTTTTTAAGGTCTGTAGGATTGAAATTATTATAATGTTTGAATTTCATGATAGTGGCGAAATAGGGTTGAACTATATAATTATCTTATTTTGTAACAGTTTATTGTAAACGACAATATTTACTCTATTAAATCATGTTTATTAAATTTGTTCCGGTATTTATGTATGTGTATATATATCGTTTACTAACACCCATAACACAAGCAAATAATTAGCTTACTTTGGGGTTAGATTAATATGTGTTATTTGTCCAGGGATATTATTTATTTATTTATTTATTATGATTACATCCAGTTTATAGTGAAGTACCATTTCGTACCACCGGCGGCTTAGGGCACGTACGTTGTTGTAATTAGTGTTGTAGTTATTACACAGTGGCTCAACGTGTGAGTGTGACCAGCCGCGATTGCAGCTTAAATGTAATTGCCATTGGAATGTTTCGACTTGTATACAGCCTACATATAGGGAGAAATAATTCAGCATCTATTTCTCTTTTTAATAGATTCTTTTTAGATCCCTTCTCTTGTTAACTGTTTTAGTTACAAATAGAAGATGTTTAACGAAAGTTTAATGAAGCGAAATTTAAATATTTGGAAATGACGATAATGCTTTATAATTAATGTTGACCAGTGAACGAACACTAGTTATATGAGTATATAATTATCATTTATTAGAAACTACACTACACTTTAATGTTCAAACAAATAATCAAGAATGTAAAGGCCGGTTTAGTGTAATTGTAAAATATTACAACTGTTTGCTTTACTAATCTAGAACTACAAATAAATAAACTCAATAGCACACTAGCAATCATCCGCAGCTTTGCTCATGAGCAATGAAATGCAATCTTTTTACTTCTCAGTTAACCAATTTTGATAAAATATGGTTTACATTTCATGTCGAAATTCTAATTAAAAAAAAATACCAAACGAATATTGGTCCAGTTCTTTTCTATGATGCACGAATAAACTTGAAAATAGACACACTAGAATACAAAAAAGTTTGGGATTTATGATGTAAGTCTCAATCATTTTCTTCGAAAAACTCATTTTTAACGTTTTTTAAACTAAAAAATAAATAATGGCCAGATCATTCTAATGGCGCATCTTTCAGGGCTATCTCTGAAGATGTTGTAAAAATCGAAGCCGTTGCCTAGTAAGTATTAATTAAAAGTATATTAGTGAAACTGTGCATGCGTATTTAATAATATCTAAATAGCAATATGCAATTTCAATATGCAAAATGGAAAATGCACAATATCTTGCCCAATTTGATTTTTCATATTTGATTTCGCAACGTCTCCTTACAAGAATATTTTGAATATTTATTGAAACCCTATTTTAATGAATTTATCCATAAACAAGTGCCTAAAAGTCGACTTTATTTATTATTTAATACTTTATTCTTTTGTATTACAAATGAAATGCATCTTTTGTTACAAAAAAAATCAATCACGGAAAAATATTCCTGAAAATAGTTGATTTAATACTGGAGGTGGATTTATAAGTCGAAATATTCCAATAATATTTAATATAAGGTTAATTTTTGTAAACCAACTGTGGTGACATGGGAAATTGATCGTGTTCCTGGTTTAATAATTGCTGTATAAATATCAAAAGTCGACCGATTTGCCAGCCTGAATTTATCATCTTAATATTTTTGAATCTGGTTTTATATTGATTTACAAACTTGTATAAAATGGTGTCATTCATTTAATAACAACAATACTTATACGAAATAATATTAAATGAACCAAACATGTGAGTCTCATAACAGGTTATTTGCTTTTACAAACTCCAATATTAAGTCGTATTTAACGTACGTTCGTAATTAAAATACAAGGAATGTCATTAGTTAAATACAATGTAAATCAACTTTTGTTTGCAAATACAATTGACTTGATCTGGTTTTTAATTTTGATTCGCGAATCTCGTAGTTTCTCGTTTTTTGTGTGTTGTGTATAGTATCTTTTGTTCCAAAAGCATATTTCCCTACATAAAGAAAATAAGGGTATATATTATTTAAGTAAATTATTTGAATGCTTTCAAATTATTTATTTACTGCGTTAAAGTTATTTATTTTCATCAATGAAGAGTTAATCGAAACCAAATTTTCTTTTACTTTTCCCCATAGTTGTAATAATAATGTGGCTTGTACCTAAAAGCTCCAAGTCAGTTTTTATTACTCTCCAATTTATTGGAAAGACAAAAAATGAAAAATCTGTATGCTGTAAAAATATATTAAAATAATTTTGGACATCTAGGTTGCAGAGTTATGCATATGTATCTGTAAAAACGTAACATGTATTGCGCAGATGGATAAAAACAGTGTCAGTGGCATTCCCATCGGAAAAGTCTCATTTTGAAATTTCACAGAAAACGACGGTCAAAAATATAAGAAGTAGCAATTTTCCGTGTCCCGACAGATGGTGTATTACTTAGTTCGTAACATAATTGAATCTACCTCAACCAAATTACCCATTAACGTTGTTTGTAAGTGTTCTCTTGAATATAATTAACTAATAAATTACTGATTCGTAGTGTTTTTGATAATAAAATTATTATTAGTTCCAACTCCCCATTTTGATATGGTAACTATTGTTACCAATCGTATTGAATGTGGACGATGTCTTGCTATGGTATTGTCAAGATGGAAAATGACATTAAACGCAGATAAACATTATCGTGCTTTTTATTTCTAACCTCACAATACGCTGGAAACTGGTTACACGATCTAATCACACCGCTGCATTGTTGCACCTCACCACTGACGCTTGATGCGTCAGAACAAGAGACAATTCTTAAGGTTTTTCATGCGATTAAGTGTTTGACACTGCATTCCGTGTAACGTAGCATTGTGCGTTAAGATCGCGAAATCAAAGCTAGGTTTCAACAATAATTCATAGCATTTTGACAGAAACAAAAGGTTGGGGAAAGGCAACTTAGACGGAACTTTTAGCAACGGTAATGTGTTTTCCTGAATGTGTTTTTGGAATGTTATGGAACTTTATGTGATACAGATATACAATGCGAATGTGGATGGCTGTAGGTACGCGGGGAGACCTAGGATGACATTCCATGACCACATCGCCCGTGTATTATCCGAAGGCGGGGTCAAAAGTCTCCAAAACCGGCGTGTATGTATGAAGAGAGTAATGAATGAGGAGGAAGCTAGGCAAGTCCAACATCTGTGACAGGTTGACATTGTCATCACGCCTTATATGCGGCCAAGTTAGCCTGCTATACATCAGGCTTGATGACAACGCCTACTTTGTCACACATCGAGTGATTTGAACGTGCTAACTTTGAGTGTGGCAAAGTAAGCACGTTCGACACGCTTTGTAAGAACCGCCTAAATGGGTGTATTCCAAATCTTGATACATATAAAAAACTATTAAAGACGTTGTTATCGAAGTTCTCATTCATCGCAGTCGCATCGCAAATCAACCTTTTTATACTTAATACTGGAATTCAAACAAGCAGACGGTTTCCCAGACGGTAAAAAAATCTCGCCGCCTAATAAACGGGGTGTTGTAAACCTGAGACCGAGGCACACACAAACACATATCTACAGGGTAGGCAGAGAGTATCGAGTGTCAAGTGTCACGAATCCTACATTCTTGCCTAGCTTCCTCCACATTCATTACTCTCTTCATACATACACGCCAGTTTCGGAGACTCTTGACATCACTCGGATAATACACGGGTAATTTGGTCATGAAATGTTAACTTAAGTCTCCCCGGGTACCTACAGCCATCCACATTCGCATTGAATATCTGTTCAGTCAATCATGCATCATCCATTCTTTCTACATGACCGAACTATCGGAGATAGGCGTGGAAAAGTAAGTTACCCTACCATACAAAACATTAACGGCTAACGTTAACCGTTAACGTTATGGCAGAAGGAATAGATAAGGCGGTGGTATCAATCCGGGCGAGCTGCTGCGATACTACCACCTAGTCCCGAGGTAACGGCGTTAATAACAGCCTATGTTTGCCCTTTACGAGCTGCCTGGCAGTAAGGCAGATGGTTTATTCTGCAAAGGGAATTTAATCTTTAGCTCATTTGGTTTATACCATGTGTCATCAGCTATATAGCTGACCTATGAGGAGGCGATGAGTACAAGGACAAAAAAATAGATTTAGGAGTAGAACTTATATTATTTTCGTAATTGTACAAGTAGGCTTTGTCGGCAAAGTCTGGAAACGGCGCTTTCTTCTTTAGGTCGAATCTTGGCGGCGAGCCGGGCCAGGCTGAATCTAGATTTGGGCCGGCTTCTTCTAGATCCTGTGAATGATACCATTACAATATTTTTTATAAAGATTCAATATACTAATTTTCAGGAATATTGACAATTGGCACTCGAAACTCTCTGCCTACCTCGTAAGGAACTTGGCATGAAGATATGTATGTAAAAAATATTAACGAGTGAACAATAATAATAAAAATTTACTTTTGTGAGTCTCGCGTATTGTTGTCGGCTGTTAGTTTGTCCTTAAATCACGCAAAATCTATGAAACGTATAACAACCGATCCGAATAGACAAAGATTACGCAATATTAAACCGTAAACTAAACTAAACCATAAAGTCCTTAGAGTAAGCCAGTCGAAGTCACGAGCAACATCTAATGCTAATATAAATTCAAAAATGTAGGCACGTCTTCTAAAGAGTGTGTGTTTTACTAAGTTTTTGTTAAGAAAACATATCCATGCTCCATGCTTACAATGTTTACCTGCCTTTACCAAATCGTCTTAACTCGTATGACGATAACTGAGGAATTAATAGGTCACAATATCTCCTTGTGCATCCATTGTTCGGCACGGTGAAGTCCACCTAAGTGGGGTCAATTTAACCACCGATATAAAAGTGGGGTTCCTTATAGTTTAACTAATTGGTCTGTGATGATCCAAGCTCTTTTGTAAAATAGACAACAGCCCTTCCGCTAGGCAGCTCGTAGGGGGCGAGCATAGGTTGACTGTCACGAACACCGTGACCTCTAAATAGGTAATAGAGTTTTCTAACTTGCCCCGATCGGTACCACCGCTTTACCTAATTATTTCTGTCACACGTACAACATGTCTGCTTGCAGTTTACGTGTTCCGGTTTTTAAGGGCAAGGTAGCTGATAAACTTACTTATGCACGAGGTCTAACCTGAGACCGGAGCTCAGGTTGTAAACGCGCCATTACCACCTTTGGTGTCTATAGGCGGCGTGAATTTCTTACCATCAGGGAATCCGTCTGCTTGTTTGTCTTCCTACATAATATTTAAAAAAAACTTAGTAACACCTTCAGCAACCCTCTGCCACGCGTCTCTCTCGACGTTCACCATCCCGGTGGAAGCGCTGCGGCCTAACGCCACCTCCTCGTGACCACCGCTTTGGCCTTCGGCCACGTCGCTCTCATAGCTCACGCGACTGGACCTGGGATAATTAAACATTTTAATACTAAATTTCCCTGTTTTGGTTCGGATCCCCTTTGTGGAATATCTGCCTCCTTGCCAAACAGCTCGTAAAAGGTGAGCATATTTTGAATGGGTAATTACTAACAGAGTACTGTCAACAACTTGCCCGGGTTGCCGGGTGCATTGCATTCTTATTCCTGCCGCTGGCAGTATTTTATGTACCATGCCGTGTACCATGAGTATCTTGCCCGTTATAGGTCAGTGACGTATAAGGCATATACATCTAAATTTTAAAGTATCTATTGACCACGGTTGTATCTCTTTGATGGGCAACATTAATAGCTAATATAACTGTGAAGCTCCTTACCGATCTCCAGGTCGTAAGTCACTTGCTGAACTGGTCCCTTCCCTCCTCATCGGCGAAGAAGATAACAAGAACCGTTCTTTTGCAGCTTTGATCCTCGCTGCTCTTTCTGATAGTCTGGCTACCATAGCATCAGCTTCTTTTGAAGACTCAACAGCTGATAGAGATCTGTCAAACGTTGACCTGTCTGGTGGCTTACACACAATTGGTACAAAGGTCTCAGATCTTTGTCTTGATACCGGTACGAGGCTTGGTGATTCTCGTTGTACTCTCTTAATGTCCTGTTCTGTATTTTTGTTTTTGTCTGAATCTATAGGTTGACTTCTGTCCAATTCTGTTACTCCTCTTTTAAGTTTCGTATCCTTCTTTTCCTCTTTAATTTTCTTATCAACGTCTACTGCCCTTTTAATTTTTACATCTCCTTCCCGGCCTGATTCCCTGACATCTTTCTTTTCAATTATTTTTGTAGTTTCTGTAACCTTGTTCATAGGCATTGCAATATTTGAAATAGCCTCTTGATTATCTTCAAGCTTGTTTTCTTGAGGTTGTTCTGGGTGAAGAACATTCGCGCTGTGTGATTTTAGGACGCCCTCAACGACTAATGTTGTAGGCGGCAAAACCTTCTCTGCGGAATTTTGATCTCGTCTGGATAATTGACAAGCGCTCGCCGATTTTTGTACTTCTCTCTCAAGGAATGGGTTACTTCTGTAACAAATTACGCAAAACAAAGAAATAATTTGCCGTTCAGGAACTTGGTAATAAGATCGATGGTTTAAACAGATTAAGTTATGAAAATATGGTCCGTAACAGTCTGCCTGCCAGGCAGTTCATAGGGACCAGAACACATCAATAAAAAGTACTGACGCTATGGTGGCAAGAATAGTAGTACCAAGCTGGCCGAGTCGTTGCTGATCAAAGTGGTAATGATAGCAAACATTCGCTTGCCTCATTCCAGCTGAAGCATGCGAGCAGGTAAGCAGTCGGTCGTATCTGCAAAGCAGCCCGGACCAACACGGGTTAATTTTTTGACAGTTTTATGGCGTTGCAAAGGAATTATTTATTTTAACGATTTTTATGTTTATGATAGAATTATTTAAAATTATATTTCTCACCTAATATTAATGCTAACTGGCATGTCTAAAGGTCTTTTTCTCTCAGATTTAGGTGACCGCCACGGTGGAGAAGACGCTCCACTACTTCCTGCCGATACAGGTCCTGAATGGGAAAGTATAATTTAAACAGCATCGCTTAAAAAGTTACAAAAGCATTTATTTATAAAATATTTATAATTCATTTATTTACTTAAAAATTAGAATGCTATGATGGTATAAGGTTTGAATTCAATGGATTCAGTGTATCCTCGACTGCAGAGGCAAAACTTAGGCTTATATTCAGTTGTGGACACCAAAAAGGGCCGAGTGAATAATAATAAAAAATAATAATAAAATAATAATAATAAGGAATAAATACATATAATATATTTCTAGTACAATTGGGTTTTGCTTAGACCTATTTGGCACTGTAGTGTTAATGCTTGTAAATATCATAGCATCATCTAGGAGGTAAGAAGGTCGGTTGACTCTTTTTTAATCATAGCATTGGAAGATAAACAAGCAGACGGAGAGCAGGACGGAAAAATTAAGGTCGCCTATACACACCAAAGGTGGAAATGGTGCGTCGCCAACCTGAGGCCGGGATGTTATATTAGGCCTGATACAAAAGTAAGTTTACCTGCTACCCTCCATACTTGAATGCATTAACGGTAAGCATTGGCATCATAGTGGCAGGAATAGGTAAGGCAGTGGTACCAATACGGGAGATCCACTGCAAATCTCTATCACCTAATTAGAGGTCCACGGTGTTAACGACAGTAAGCCTATGCTAGCCTTTTACGAGCTGCCTGAGAGGAGGGCAAAGTAATCTGAAAAGTAGCCTGGTCCATC
This sequence comes from Caria ino melicerta, assembly GCA_018237365.1. Taxonomy (NCBI): domain Eukaryota; kingdom Metazoa; phylum Arthropoda; class Insecta; order Lepidoptera; family Riodinidae; genus Caria; species Caria ino. Next base: position 18,801 of record DVZN01000021.1, read on the forward strand.
ACGGGGTAAACTCGCCCACAAAACTAACCAACTTATCTTACCTTGCCAAATTAATGATAAAGTTACTTTAGTGTCTACAGGTGACAATTGTCTTTTTTACTCTCCAAGAAGTTTGGTATTAGTTTGGTATTAGGATACCTATATCATATCAAATAATTTAAGTCCGTATTTACCTTCCTCATTTATTTTTTTATTATATTTCTGTATCATTATTCGTATTGAAGGTGCAGTTTCTTTAGGTGGTGGTTTCCGTTGTGATGATGGGGATATGGGAAGTGGTGGCTTCGTTTTGTGTCTCTGATCCTCTTCCTGAAGGTCACCAGAACTTTTTGATTTGGTTTCTATTGGTTTGATTATTTCTGATGGTCTGGTTGAGTACTCGCGGTTACTTGAAGCAGCTGGTTTAACGTTATCCAAATCTTCCACGGACACTGGTATTACGGCTCTAGGTATGGTTTCTCCACTTCTAACGACTGGCGAGAATATTTTTCGTGTTGTTTTCACAATCACCTCTGGTATAAAATCGCTTTGTTCTGGTGCTTTTAATTTGAGGACGTATATCTTAAAACAAAATAAGGGAAAGAAAATTAAGTAAACCTACAATTAAGAAAAGAGGGAACTTAGAGATGTTGTAGGTTAGAGTTAAAGAAACTTAAGAGTGTCCTAAGAACTAAATCATGATTAAACGAACTGGTATCTCATTTCAAAAGTATGTTAGACAACTTAACATTATATTGTGTAATTCATACCACTGCTTCGTCCCTAAATCATTGTTTCAGAAGTTATGAATACACAATGAATAAAATACAAAAACGTCGTCTACACCGGAGATCGTTTAAATCTTTTGTGACCTGTAACTGAGCTGTGGGCGAGGAGATGGGCCTTTTTTGCAAGTCTACCGGCTAAGCTATCCTCCGGATCGGAACTCGACAGAGTTTAACTCTGACAGTATGGCGTTAGATTTTACTTTAGATTTTACAACGCAGTTGTGTAACTCCTCGTATTGCAGTTGTTTGTGAGCAGCAGTGATCAGTTACCATCAGGTGACCTACTTACTCGTTGGGCTCCTTCTGCCATAAATAAGTTAAAATAGAATAGCTACACACTTGCGATATTTACCTCTCCCTCTGTATCTGAATGTAGTGAGGTTGGCGGCGTTCGTGGTCGCTCAGACGGTCGTCGAGGGCGTTTTCTTCTGCGTGGTATTTCTACCGTGACAGTATCTACGTCAGGCTCAGAATCACTCTCCGAAGGTTTTGATTGTTCTCGCTCTAACCTCGCTCTGGACTTGGACTTTTTCTTACCATTTCCCTTATCTGCATCTTTACGTTTATTTTCTTCTTTTAAATCATCATTGCTTTTTGTAAAATTCTTAGATTCTCTTAGGTTATCATATTGTGTTAAATTTTTGACGCTAGAAGATTTATTTTTTGAAGTACTTGGTCTATTGGTGATTAATTCATCAGTTAATTCTTTGTGACGGTGAGAGCTTCCCCTTTCTACTTCTTCAATTGCTTCTCTTATTAACTGCGCATCTTCCTCTATACTGGGTTGTCTGGCGATCTTTGTTTTGGAACTTTTTTCTGATACTATTTCCTATAAAATAATAAATTAAACTCACTTATTTTACCTATACAAATGTAATAAAGCCGAATAGTATAATTTTCGATGTAATTCTAATCTAATCTCGAAAATATCAGATTTACCATTTTTTTTTGCATGCATGATTATAAAGCAGAAAGTGCTACCTGCTTACGAGAAGATTTCATTTTGATTCCCAACTGCTCCTTGGTTTTAATATTTTTGTGACCTGAAATGATAGATTTATTATGGAGCTTAGGAAATATATTATATGAAATCAATCGAAACTATAAAATTGATGATTTTTTAAATAAACGAACAGTGAAAATAAGAAATCAAAGTAGACATATTAACATCGCATTATTTATAAAATCAATGCTTAACAAGCAAGTCTATCGGCCTTGATGGTAAGATATATGTCACGTATGCCTATTTGCACTATCAAAGTTTAGTACAGTACCCAGGCGAGACCCTGAGATGGTCAGCAAATATGCTGAATCGGTATACCAAGCGGTAAAGGGCGTAGTGGGACGGGCTAACCTATAAATTACTACAGAGTCCTAATGATGGTCTTGTGTCATATCAATTAAATTTCGTTACTATATAAACTCTCTCCGATATCAGTCAGCAGCGGTGTCAGTATTGGCAGTTATTAAGAGGAACTCTGACATAATTTTTGATCAAACATCGGAAGGAAAAGTGCTCTTTCCATTGCGGAACGAAGGCATAGGATTCGCCACTTTACAGTGCTCATAAATTCAAAAAGAATCCCATTACCTACATATTTTCTAATATTTTCGGATTTTATTGCCATAGGGACGACTTTTTTTGGGACAGTATAATCAAAATTTTCAATTAATTAGACTATAATAAAATTAGAGGAATTTGTTCCTATTTTTCCTTACTGTGATTTCTTACCAGCACCATTCGGCTGCAAGACCGCCGTCCCTGTGATAGCGGAGCTGGTCTCGCAGAGGAGCCTCGCTTCCGCCTCCCCGTACGTGTAGACCGGCTTCTGGGGCGTGTGACGAGGAGACACCGCCACCAAGGGCGCCGCAGTGCACACTTCCTCCGTTTCTATTTCGATGATGGTGGCCGATCGAGCATTTTCTTGGCAGTCACAACCATCCAACTGAAGATAGAAATACAATGTCGATAAAATAATTAAAAATACAATTGTATTATATTTTATACTAGCGACCCGCTAGCGGTGCCAAACTAAATATACTATAGACCGTTTCTCACAGACATCACTTTAGAAACATCTAAACTCACCTAAACCTATCTATTATTTTATGCATATATTATACATATAAACCTTTCCGTTGAAACACTCTATCTGTTAAAGAAAACTGCATCAAAATCTGTTGCGTAGTTTTAATGATTTAATTATACATAGGGATAGACAGATGCGAATCAAATTTATTTTATACTATGTAGTGATGATGAAGGCGGTGGTGTGGAATTACTCCTCGTTTCCTTAGCCGACAAATTGGTGAATCTTAGCGAAATTGGGCACCTAATCGAATCTTGTTTAAATGGGTCGTGATACCAATAAGACCACTGATGTTTATTCTGCTGGCAGGGACCAACGCTTAACCTGTTCCTGCCGCCAAAAAGCCAGTGTTTGGCACTTTCACATTAGGTCTAAAGTAACACCCCAGCCAAAAGATGACGTTTTTTTTTCGAAATGAATTCTAGCTGATAGCCGGCTCGGCCTCTACAGCTCATTGGGCGTTAGGGCAGAACGTGGGCGTTCTGCAGAGTGGCGCTTGGGCCAAAATAATTCTATTAACCTACTTTTGGGCCTATGGCTCTGTCCCGAGGGCGTCTCCTGTGAGACCGGACCGCGGCTCGGGACAGTGTCCTGACTAGTTGTAGTGGAGGATGTTGTGGCTCAGTTCCGGTCCGCCGCCACTATTATCGTAAAGATGACGACGTATCTATAATATTTATGGTATCTCTAGATTATCTTTTAACATCAAGAAAGCCGTGTACTTGTTCACTGTGTTCAATTTTACAAAGAAATTAATACCATGAACACATGGTGGAGTTCAGCAGCGGCTTGTCCGAGTTTATCCACTTCCCTGCCCATTCCTATCCCCACAATGTTAGTGCTCGCCTTCGATTTCTTCCAGTTCGGAGGGTAGGGTAGCCGGTAAACTAACTTAAGAAAGAGGCTTATCTCGGCCTTAGTTATATTAAAAATGTAAGTTCAGCTATCTACTAAAGAGAGTTTCATCAAAATCAGTTGATCTATCTTGGATATTACCCGGATCAGACAGGTAAACAGAAATTTTAAAATGTTTGGTAGGTATATGTATCATTATTAAATTTTCATGAGTTTTCACTCATACACTTTAATTTTATGATTTGTGTAGATTAACATGAACATGTAAATAATGACGGAATGATGTATTTACCAAAGCGTCCCTCTCGTCATCAGTCATGAAATCGTCGGCGTCGTTAACGCTGAGGCTGGAGGCGTGGCGCCTGCCGGAGCCGGTGGTGGACGGCGCGACGCTGCCGTCGGACTGCGTGCGCGTCAGTGGCGTGGCCGGGAGCTTCCCCTTGGCCCGGGCCGCCACCAGGAGTGCAGACGTCGATGCCTCGGGTGCGATGCCCCGTGATTTCTCCCATTCGTGTAACTTACGGGTGAAGGACCGGGAAATGCCTGGAATGTACCACTTTAATTAAATTAAAAAGTTAATTTGGTGTTCGTTCAGGATCCTTTATAAGAATATGTTAACTACATCTATGTGTCGCCGGGTCGGGCAACTTGTTCTATGAGTTTTTTTCAGTTTTTCTGAAAAGCATGACGTTGCCTGGGACTGGATTTGTCCGCACCTTATTTTACCTTCCGGGCCCACAGAAAACCAGCGTTGTGACTCCTGTCATGGCATATGCTGAGTGGGTCCTTTTGTAAAAGTGTAC
>DVZN01000022.1:0-22968 GCA_018237365.1 Caria ino melicerta
TTTCGAGTTGATAATTTTTATCCCTGAAATAATGCTACTTCAAGGTGTAATTGTAAGGCAACTGCCCCTGACGGAGGCCTCTTTAAAAACTTCAGTGACTGGACAAGCGTAGATTATACAAACAATTATGTTTGCTAATTACAGCACAATATTCATAAGGACCGATCAAATTCAGTATACATATGTTGTAGCTCAAGAAGCGTCGGCAGTACCTTCAGTCAAAGTACTTGGTTTAAATTCAGTTAATAATTTTCAAGTAAATTGTAAATTTGGCGAGTTAAAAAATAAATAAACATATTCATGTCCATATGTCCTCGAAAGATTAGGGCGGAGGTACATACTAGTATTCACCCACGATTAGCCGACGACATTAGGTCACATGACGTGATAGGTGGAAATTCAGTAGCCAATCGGGCACAAATGTAATCTCAGGCAACGTTATGTTGTTCAGAAAAACCGAAAACTCAGAACAGGTTGCCCAACCCGGGAATCGAACCCGGAACCTCTCGCGTCAAAGTCGGGCACCGACACCACTCGACCAGTCGACTAGGAATTTGGAGAGTTGCTAATACTAACCATGTACTCGAGCAAGAAATAAATATCTGGGAGAAAACATAGTGGATCAAAATCTTAAGATGATAAATCCCAAGTGTATCATTCAGTTCTTGGAGGGTATAGGCCTTGCAGAACACATGTAAGCTTAGAATAAGAGGTGTGATCGAAATAGATTTTTACAGATTACAGTGATCCTCGGGTGTATTTAGTCTTTCACATATAATAATACTAAAATACTAACCAGGTATACACCAATGACATCCTTCTCAGTGAGTGGCTTGCCATACTCCTTGAACTCTCCATTATTCACAGCACGTCCAGTGCTCTCGTATCCAAAGCTGAATTCACCATCACCTACAGAGGTACGTTAATTATTAGTTTGTTAATTAAATCTCAAATACCACCAAAATAAAGCCACATAATTTATGCTTTAAAATTTGTAGTAAGGTTAAGTCTATACCTATGATATATGATAACAAAGCTATAGATACATTACCTGCCTACAAATTGACATTTAAAAGTGACTAAATTTATTTTCTGGTACATATTTAAGATTACAGCATGAAAGAAGTAAAATTTGTAAATTAATAATACTTTGGCATGAAAAGAAATGATTTTTTACAGTGATTGTGTAATTATTTCAAGCTTTGTAAACACAGGAAATCAACAAATTGTTGAAATATTTTGACAGATAAAACTGGAAAATTACAAGCAATTGCCTTCTATTTTTCTTAATTAAGCGCGTATAACGAATCTATAGCTTCATAATATATCATAGGTCTATACTTCAAAATTTAAAATTAAAAATCATTGCACGTTTTTACTCCTTACTAATTTGACAGCGTTAAAATGCCCATTCCTTTTTTATTGTGATTTAATCGAAGGCAGGTAGCAATAAGTTTAGACTAGAAAACACACAGCAGAATTAGCGCCAATATCTGTGTTTGACAGTGACGTTTGTCAGTCTGGGATTGAAGGTAGCTGGTAGACTTAAACCCCAACCTAAGGACAGTAACACGCCTATAACATCAATGGTGTTTATCGACTTGAGACACTCAATTTTACTCACAACTAAATTGAACAACAGAACTAAAATGTTTACTGTATAATTTACACATACATACATATTTATAGTTTGATTGTATAGTCTGATTTCATTAATTGCTTTAGCTATTATGTCCTGTATCTTCAAAGGAAAATACTAATTTAACAATTTTATAAGGTTGTATTTATGTTTTTCCATATGAGAGTTTATTTGTAATTTATTTTCATATTATTTTATCCTTGTAATCCTTATACAGAATCCCAGGTACAGGGTAGGTATAAAATACTTTAATATTTATAGTATTAGTAGGGACTGAGGAGGTAAGAATTATAGACTTACCAAGATGTAATGAGGAATCATCGGTGGACCAACCGACTCTCAGTCCGTTGATGATGGACTCTTTTTCGGCGGCTTCTGTTGTGGTCACAATGTCGCCGACACGTACCTACAAACAAATTACATATAAAAAAAATATTTTCCCTAAAGGGAGGTTACGCTTAAACACCCAAAGCCGATTGTAAAAAACAAGCCAATTATAAAAATGTAAATTTTATATGTAACAATAAACTCATTTGAGAGGAGCATCAAAATGTTACCATTACAAACGACGTCATCAATAAAATAAGAGTAATAAAAAGCGACTGGTGCTTCCCACAGCGCTTTACTTTAGTGGTTAACATGTTAGCCCGGAACGCTGGAGACGTGGGTTAAATCCCCACAGGCGCCGTAAAATTTTTCGTTCTAAACATTTTTCTGATTTTCCACAAAGGTCACGCTTAAACACTCATAACCGAAATTACATATAAATTGTATTTTTCTTAGCATTAGCTAAAATTTAGATTTACAAGAATTTCATTATTAAAAGCTGTTACCAATGACTTCATTAATGAGAAGCAGTGAAGTAACTGCAGCATGAATAGGCAAGGCAGTGAATTATCAAGTGCTGGTCCAAGGTCCTTCACAAAATAGACGATTTGCCTTGCTACCAGGCAGCTCGTAAAAGGCGAACATAGGCTTACTTTCACTAACACCGTGGCCTTGACTAGGTAGATTTTCGCAGCTGCTTGCCGGATTAGGTACCACCACCTTACCTAATCCCTTTTACGTCAGTGCTTGTCATTGACGTGTTCCGGTTTGGAGGGTAAGGTAGCTGGTAACTTACTTTCGCACAAGCCATAATATCCCAGTCTCAGATTGACAACGCACCATTACCACCTTTAGTGTCTATAGGCGGCGTAAATTTGTTTTATATGATAGGGGGCAAACAGGCAGGTGGGTCACCTGGTACCACTAGGTGGTAGAGCTTGGTAGCGGCTCGTCCGGGTGGAATGGTACCACCGCTTTACCTTTTTCTGCCGTCATAACGCAACGTACTATTTACCTAAACCTTTCATAAGAATTGCAGTATCTTTTAATAAAAAACACTATACAAAAATTAGTTTTGTATTTTATGATAAAAACACAAAGTGCAGCAGCAGTCTGAGTATATAGGGCTGCCACAAGTGTGACTAGCAGGTAGGGCTGCCAAAATTGTGAGTAGCTGGTAGGGCTGTCACAAGAGGTGTACAGGTGGGGGTACAGACCTCATAGCAAACGCGGCCGTTGGTGACGCCGTGTGACGCGCGCGCGCCGGCCCACGCGTGAGCGAAGGCGCCCTCGCTAAGCGGCACCACCGACGTCAGCTCCGGCAGCTCCAAGTACTGGTTTAGGTCGCTGTCATCTGGACACACACACATTCCATACTCCATATTCTTAACGTCGCCAAAGAAAATATGTATAATACTACTTGTGGCTCCACACATGGCTATTTGAAAAAATATTTGACGTATTGACAAAAAGGCGATACGACCGGTTACACATGGAAGCCAAACAACTAAATTAAAGATATTTCCCTCCACATAGTAAATTTTTTCACTGCAGTTGAATTTGGTTTATATCTCAATTTTAAGATGTAATAACGCGTCAGTTTATGCAATAATTAATAAAAAAAATAATCAGAGATTAATATTGATTGCCGTTTAAGAAACTGTCTGTATGTCAAAAAATTATATAATGAAAATACTTACACCAAGAGAGGGTAACTTTAGAATCATCCAGCTCCGGCTCCACAATCTTGGGTTCTGGGGGAGGTTCTTGCTTCTTCTTGCCACGGGAGCCCTGTCATAATATATATTTTTTTAAATACTAGTACTAGCTATCTACATATAGAGCCTCAGTGGTTGGGGCTTCGGACTTTCATTAAAACAGTTCAGGTTTAGACCCCGCCATGTACCAATGAGTTTTTCTAATTTATGTACATTTTCTGGGTACTCTTACGGTGAAGAAAAACTTTGTGATGAAATCCGGATTTTTATATTCAAATTAGACCTTATTTACGATTGTTGTTGGTTTCCCTTCTGGGTTGCACAGGTCAGATGGCAGTCGCTTTGTGTAAAAACTTGCACCTTTGCCAAATCCCCTAGATAAGGTAGCCAACGCCTATATCATCTAATATAGAAATGGGAGAAGTCTAGGACAAAGACTAGTTACCAACATTTGTTAGTATAAAGTATAAAATAGGTAATAATATGTTTTTAAGGTAATAACGAAATTCATGTCCCTATACACACCAAAGGAAGGTAGTAAGAATAGGTTTTCAACCTTAAGCTGGGGTGGATTTTAGGCCTATCCTGAATCAGTCGTGTAGTAAAATATAACTCAGGCCTATCTTGAATCAGTCGCGTAATAAGATATAACTTACCGGAGTGGGAGGGACTAGAATTTTGTTGGTAGCCTCAATTGTCCGGTAGAAGTTGCTCCAGCGAGCCTTCTTCTCTTGCTTACGCTTGAGACGTTGCAGTTTTATTGGGTCCTAGAACAAAATCATCATAAGGGATCTTAACAAAAACATGCAATAATGTGAATTTAGGATGCATCCAGGATTGTACAACCATCATCAAAAAGTAAATTTTGATGAAATAACCAAAATCCTAAAAATGCTATTCCCGCCAATTAGCATGCGGATAATGAAACATATCTTTTCTTTTACTAGTTGGTTAGTATCCATAAACAAAACTGATACCCCGACAGCCATGCTCTCAACATGTTGACAAAATTGCAATCAAACAAGGAATTTCAGAAAGCATGATAATAGATACTCTAACTATTAACACAATGGGCAACATAATCCGGACAAATCTTTTCCTGATAACACAGACAATAAAAATTCATAGTCATTCAGAAGTTATTACACATTTTGGAGATTAATTTTTATAATATAAAAATATTTTGATGAAATTCAAAATTTAAACTAAGATTGGAGAGAATACATCACAATACATTTTTGACAAATTAAAATTATTTGTATGTTTATTTTTAATCTATGAACTCAAAACTACATTTTACCAATTTTTTTAGCACAGATACCTAAAATTACGCAGTATTAACACTACCCATAGGTCATCACAATCCATTTTGTCAGTAGTTGTGACCTCAGGTTACCAGAATTGCAAGTGATTATTCTAATTACCTTGCTAATCTCCTCGAACTTCTTGGCATCTTCCTCTGCCTGTTTCTTCTCCCTCTCAATTCTCTCTTGCTCCTTTATTCTCAACCTCTCGTTCAACTGCTCCCATTCCTCTTCTTCGGTGAGCTCTCTCTTCCGCTAGGTTAACAATAAACAAATATTATTGGACAAATATTAATAATAATAATGAAGGGGTTCTCGAATGGAGGCGACGTATTGGTAAACTTAAAGTGTTGGACACCCTCTGGCCAGGTGTACTGATGACTTGAAGAAGGCAGCTGGTAGGGACTAGACAGTGAAATGAGAGATGGGATCTTATGGCGTACATTGAAGAAGGCCTACGTCCAGCAGTGGACTACAACAGGCTGGTGATGATTGACAATTTACACTAATTGATTTAGCACCAAATTAATCTCGCTTGTCAAACAGATTCTTTTGCATAAAACTACATGACCATACTTAAGTGTATCTATTGTAGTCCGTTGCTGGACATAGACAAGACTATGGAGATTTTACCCATAGTCACCACATTGGGCAATCAGGTTCGTGACTGCAGTGTATCCCAATAGTGTTGTCTACGGGAGACTCATCTGCCCATCTTCCCAATGCGCCCTTAATCAGCTTCGGCAGCCCTTACTCATGGTACAGGCAGACATAGGGTGGTGCAACTATACTCTGCAATGTTATCTATACAATAAAGCTAAAAACTGTTTGGAAATGACGATCTCAAGAACTACCTAAGGAATTTTGAAAACTATTTTTGCATACAATAACTTAATTTTTGAGCATGGGCATAGAATGAATCAACTTTTTGCTTTAAGACTCAGGTATGGTGATTAAGTGGGTGAAGTCGCGAGAAACAGCTAGTATGTATGCAATAAATTTAATATCTATTTCATTTATTAGACACATGTCTGTAATAAAACCAGACCCCGATCGATCAATATTTATGACTACACACTCATAACCACTCAACTAACTAGATGATTAAATATTAATAATTAATTAAGGGAGGGGAAATCAACAAATTATATAAATGAAAAGAATAAATAACTAGATATAGGGCAGCTGTTATTTAATCATTCTTACAAATGGACGGAGATGTATGTGCGGTTTAATAAACATAAACAGAGTAGAACAACAGAAATGTATATATTCGTCAGGAATCAAACCCGAAGCTCGTCATTCATTGATGTGGTTAGGCGTATACACAAATATTCTAATGGAGCAAAATCCAAGGGTTGACAGACCTTCATTACAACAACTGCCTATTACAGTCCACTGCTGGACATAGGCCTCCCCAAGAAGGGGGGTTGGGGGTAGGTGACCGCACTATAATATGTTTGTTAAGGACAGTGTTATCTCCAGGAAGCGCTGCTGTCCACCTTCCTCAACTCGCCTTTTACTATACCCACAGGTAGACATGCGGAGGTGAAATTCTTCTCGTCGAATACCACACGGCTAATTTTCACAAAAATAAAATGAATGTTATAAAGTAGTATTAGCAGGCACCTAGACCGCCCAAACAAGCTAGCAGGTATATATATACCCTATGCATGCCTGCCAGCTTGCTCCGGTGGCTATTTGTCAGCTACCAGGTGCTGAAGGCAGGTTAAATGCTACTTACTATTTTCAAACTCTGTGTTATAATTAAAAATTAGTAATCAATACTGACAGACACTTTGCAACACTCGTCCATTTGACAGCGGTCTAGCTGAAACAGTGTAAGAAATTACCTCTGGCTCTTTCGGCTCCTTCTCTCTTTCCTCTTCCTGTTCGTCACCATCCTCTTGCTCAACTTTCTCATTCTCCTTGTTGCCTTCATCGTCGCCATTATCCTCCTCCTCTTGGGACTTCATTGGTTCTGTAAAAGGATACCAATTGATAATTCCTTGTTGTTTACTCCTTAAGCGGAAAGTGCAAAGGACACCACTCCGATGTGCTGTGATGCGGATTTTGAATTTGCACTAAATAATCTTTGTAAAGCATAAAAAACCGCACGGTTTAACACACTGCCACTGCATCTTCGTATGGTGGCATTGTACATAAGTTCCCGTCAGTGTTATATCTTTCCTTAAGCAGTTGGCAAGGCAATTGCCATAAGTATGGAGAGTAAAACATAGTAACTTAATTTTCCTATAATGAATATTTACACGCCAAGTTAACGGCGAAATGTGTAAATGCACATTAAATTTTATTAATGTGATACATTATGTGTTAAATTAGATTTAACTCCTAATGTATCACATTTCTTAAATAAATGCATTTGTATTTATTTGTAACATTAAGTATATGACTTATCCTTTGATTCGTGCGATATATTTTTATGACATTTAAGGATAAACACAAATTTATCTAAGCCATCTATCTATTTTCAAAAGAAACAAATCTTAGAATTATTTTTATGAACTTTTATGAAACCTTGCACACTTTCCCCGAATTAAATCATTCGAATCTGAAAGACCTCAGAAATCCTAAATAAGTTGATAAGACGTCGTCAAATTCGTGGCATATGCAGTCGACTTGGTCGATGCGCTCATATTTTATCAATTGTGCGACAGTCATAAAAATAAATTAAAATTACTTCTTTGCCGCGGTCGATAGTTTCGGTGCGAATATAATGTACGAGGCCTGTTTGATTTCGATTCGTTCGACTTCTTCGGCTCGGACAAGTGTGCTTTCACCCAGTTTTTTTTACTCAAAAATTTGGCCGCCATCTCAGTTGATGTTAAGTGACGATGCGGTCGAAGATGGATCATGCCTACTTAGATACAGCCTATTCACTCTGGCCTTAAAGATGGCTAGATTATATTGTTCTGGGAATGAACTCATAGCCAATTAATTCCACTCCTTCGATAAAATAGACAATGATAACGATTAAAAAAAAGAAAGAAAAAGATAGTAGTATAATAAGCTTGTGTGAATGATAGAAAGAAAAAATAAGTACAACTGTAACAAACCAAAATTTTTGTGGCAACCACTGTCGCCAATACGCACAAGATTACTATTTAAAAGCATTAACGCCGAAATTTAACGTTTTAGCCAGATAAGTGTACCTGTCAAAGCATGATAAATAAATAAATGATATTTTTACAAAAACGAATTCTTAAAAACTATAAGTTATGAGTTATTGTTGGAAATATTTATATCTTAGTAATTAACACATCAGTGTGTGTGTAAGCCTTTCATAACTTTTGAACGGCTTGTCCGATCTAAACAAAATTGATGTCGTTCGATAGGGTTTCTAAAAACTTAGATTTTAAATAAAATTTAGGTTAATTCACACGGGTGGATTTTGAGAAATCTTAAATATAACATTTTTGAAAAAAAAAATGATTTTTCAAAATAATTTTAAATAGCTTGACAGAGCGATCCCAGAAAACTAATCAACTCTTAACGTCATTAACTGCGATCCAACTAATTTAATCAAAATCGGTTTATGCGTTTGTAATTGCTAGGGAAAAAAATGAAGAAATCGTTTCTTTTTTCAAAATTACTCCGAAGTCTTAGACAAAAAAAAATGTTTTTGTTAATAACTTTGTAAAAATTGAAAAACTGCGTCAAATGCCGCCAAATTCATAAAAATCGTTCAATTCGTTCGGGAAGTATCAAATAAAAAAAATATACCTAAAAATATTATGTATATTTAAAGAGCTCAAAGTAAGTTAAAACATATTTTGCATTCTAAGAACATCGTAAACAAGCATTTAGTGGTTGAAATTAGTGGGAAGTTGCAGGAATGACCCGTAGGGTCCAACGATTTCTCAATTTGTTATATTACAAAAGGATCTATGCATTTGAGCCATATAAATTAAGTGTTTCTAAATTCGCGTGACAGAGCTATTTTCGAAACTTAGTAAATTCAATTTTACGAAAAATGTACTTTCGTTATTGTATTTTTCAATGTTCTTAGTGGGAAGTTAAAAAAGTTACTAAAACTTTACTAAGAAGAAGAAAGTTAAAGAAATTAATAAGAAAAAGGAGTCGATTGTTATAAAAATTTCAGCAAAACTTGCATAATTTGTCAAAAAAAATGGTCAAATATAGATACTTTTTATATCCTTTCAAAAACAATTCATGTTATTTATTTAATTTATTTATTTTTATTTATTGTTGTTGTTGCTAATAAATTACTTATATCATTTCGGGAAATAAATTATTTCTTTTTTACAAATAAATTGTTATGAATGTAGATATTTGCCGGTACGGTGTATTAAATTAGTCATTATAATAGATCAAAATTCAGTAACGTAACCTTGTGACCAAGGGCACATAATATTATTTAATTTACAAATTTAAAACTGCACCATTGCTTCACGATTTCAATTAAAATACAATATCATTGTAAGTTGAGGTCGTTCTAAGGTCGAAATTCGAAGGGAATATATAAATACAATAAAATAGTAAAAAACCCAAATCTTGACCCCCGTGAAATATTTTTCTAAAAAAAATTATTGCTATGTATTGTATAAAAGATACAGAACCAATAACAAGGGTTATTAAAATGTTTGTCTGACTCTGTTCGCTTTTCACTCAAAAACGAACGGATTTTTGCAAATATGTAGTACCTTACAGCCCGGCCCCTCTACCACGTAAAAATAGGCAAATAGGGATACCTGGGCAGTTGAAATACGAGAGCCGCGCGATTCGACAAAAAATCATATGACGTAAAATATTCATAAATTGATTGTTCATTGCTGTGTGCAGTTTTTGCTACAGATATTAGCGCCATAAGCAATTAGTGAACAATTAGTGTAACAAATAAATAACGGAATATGATAGTGTCGAAACTCCAATGCAAACATACCTTTACTAAAACTGCATAAAAACGCACTTTTAGTTCACTGATCGTTCTCAAGAGGGCACTCTGTGATTACTGTCAATTGTTCGCGTTTGCTAGTTACGTTATACGAATTAGCGATATCTTCACAGATTTTTGCTTTTGCAAGTTACGTGATAAGAAGGCGGCTCAACATTTGAAATACTTTTACTACGGAAAAATCTTTTGTTCCCATAAGTAGCTGCGAATATAGCACTTTCAGTAAAAGCCGATAAAGCTTAGCATAGTATTGGAAACAAGGATTATGCTAGGACTGGTTTAACTAATAAGTTATTAATCATTATAGCCTTTCAACATTTGACCGTCTCGCTGGCCGAAGTGAGCGAACTTGCCTTACCACGTCGACGAATAGCATGGCTCAAGTTAACTCCCAACTAAAGTGGGCGTTTGTGTAATGAACATAGTAAACGTTCGCATTTCTGGGTATGGGTATTTATTAAATTTATTCTAGTATTTAGTATGTATTTATGTGCATAATATCGTTGACAAGCAAATAATTTGTTTACCTTGGGTTTAGATCAATATATGTGATTTGTTCAGGGACATTTATTTTTATTTAATATTAACAATAAATTGAGATCTACGGTCACGATGCATATAATAAGGTACTCACCCAGTAACGGCACTGATAACGAATTTTTTTATTCAGTACCTGTTAGAATATTCCTTTAAGTTATGGCCAATAAAGGTACTGACACGTTTGAATTTTAATTATACATGCGCTGTGTTTAACAGAAGTCGGGTAAAAAAATAAATATATTTATTATTATTTATAAAACATTTGTGTTTTATTTCCATGGATCCAAGAGAGACTAGGTGGGAGTTACTTAGATTTAATTTTAACAACTTTTGCCAAATTGAGAATACTTTGTTGGTAACGATAGCTAGCCTCTTAGCCAACGAGACTGTTATTATGTAGTAATGTTAAGACTACAAACATATGGTTGTTATAGTAACACTAACAGCTGCCAGCGGTTTTGTCCACCCACAGATTGGCTTGTATTGAACCAAAATATATTATATAGCAAATTACGTACAGATGAAGCCCCAAGAAATTGCCAATATTATACAAAAACAACATTTAGTGTGCTAATTGTAGAATACTTTCATCATTAGACCGGTGACACAAGTACCATATTTAAGCACGCGGTTTTTAAGACCACGAACTTACTCGGCTCGCCGTCGGTGACACAGAGGAGGGTAAGGTCGTAAGTACGCGTGCTTACTCGCGTGTCTGAGCATACGTAGGGGCAGACAGACGCAAAGCGACTTTCTTTTATACTATGTAGTGATTTATTGCTATAATAAAGGCTATATTTCGTCAAAAAATAATATATTTCAGAAGAAATCTAACTGAAGGCGGATGGTAACTATAACCGCATATAAAGTTAACATTAAGACACGAATTATTTGTGTTTTGTAGACGTAATTACAATAAATATTTCTATTCTATTCTAATTGTGAAACATACCTCGTTTTATATGGTCTTGAAATCCGAAATCCATTTTCAAGATTTTTTTTTAACTAAACAAAATATAGCATTCTTCAAAAAACACACGTAATCCCTTAAAATAAGGCACAAATTATACTAAACGTCTAGCACACACAACAATACATTTCCCACACGTGCACCCCGTCCAACAGTCACTACACGAACGGATAGCAGATCAAAGATTAAAACTCCCAAGGTAACTGATAATTATGTACAAAATAATTAGAAGTTCAACTTAATTCACATTACAATACGTACGACCTCAGAAATGTCTTATTCGTAAATGTGGCATACTTTACGATTGGTTGCCGCCACGCCGGCTAATTACTATGCATACATATGCGATATAGTTAATTCTAGTATGTTTGAACAATTTGAAATATGTTTTAGACAATAGTACCACGTTTGAGATCCAATTTTATCATTTGTTTAATTACGAAATGAATTACAGCTATTAAGGTTATTAGTCTAATTCTTGGAAAAGGCTAAAAGTTATAATGAATAGCTGGACAGCTGCTAGTGACTAATAAACGGTTTCAATAAAAAAAATTGGTAGCCTATGTGGTGTAACGGTACGGCTGTCGCCTGTTAAGACCGCTGGCTGCTTAGGTCCCGGGTTCATTACCTAGGTCGGGCAACATTTCTTAAAAATGTTTTTCAGATTATTCTGATTAATCATGACATTGCCTAGGATTGGAAAGTGCCCGAAGTGGTGGTAGGCTTGCCACCTATCACATCATGGGCCCTAGTACCTTGGCTAATCGTGAGTGTTCTAGCATATCTACTGGACTTACGAGTCGTGGAGTTACTAGCACACCTCTGCCTACCCCTTCGGGGATAATAGACGTGAAGGTACTTTACTTTTTGAATAGCTGGAAAGGATAAATATGATAGTCACCATAGAGCAAAGAAAGGGAATTATGGTCGGCCACTTAATGTGACACGTCACGTAGGTACTTGAAAGATATTGAAAGGAGGGTAAAAGGAAAGAGAGGCAGATGGAATAGAGTGAAATTCTTCGCTTGTGAGTGTATCCTCGGAACAATATAACAAAGCCATCTCTAAGACCTAAGAAATCGTGGTTGATTTCGGGTTTTCAGCCACTATAGCGACAATCCGAAATAGAGGACATCGTTGCCACTGGCGGCGACCTCTGGTGCAGTGAAAACTATTATCGGATCATCAGGACTCATCAATATGAGGTAGCAATTTTATTAATCTTACAGCGTACCGAGTTTGAAAATGTTCAAGTCTACCGCCTATCCTACCCTTCAAACCAGATCACGACAACCAACACGCAATAATGACATGGTGGCAGGCACAGCTAAGGAATCCCTAAACAGGCGATTGACCTTATTAATCATCGTCTCATAGGAGCTACCTCTCAGGCAGGCTAAAACGGGAAATTCGCTAGACGTTAGATCTGCCGCGGGCATGCCCGTCTTGTGAATCCCTGCTTCAGTCTGTGTCACTGCGACAAACCTACAATAAACAGATATTGCTCAGACCTAATAGTAGCGAAACCCAAAGGTCATGTCTGCAGACCTGACCGCGGGCATACCCATCTAGTAAATTCAGTTAAGGGGGTAAATTACCTCAACATTTATTACGGAATAGGTACATGGTGGAATATGTACGATTAAATTGGCGAGTAAAATGAGCGTACGGTTGGCGTTGATAAGGAAACACATAAAACGAATTAACAGGAAAAACGTGACCGATACCATTTTATTATTATATTTCGATATACCTGTTTTCAAATACAATTCAATATACCACCACGGCCATAAATCTGTGTGGGTAGACCGAGGCGTGTATAATCACAATGAACTAACCTTAGCTAACACCATTGGTAACATTAGTCGCCCATAGCCTAAACTCCTACTTCACCAATTTTGATAAAACATGCCTTATGCCGTAAGCTGAGTAAACCCTTCTATACACCAAGGGAGTGGACTGCAATGGGCTAATGAATGTATGAAAATCCTTATAATAATCAGAAACAATGCTGCTTTCTACTGATGAAAAATCGGTTCCATAGTTTGAGAAACTAGTTCAAACAAATTCACAAACTTAACCTAAAATAACAGGGGTCTTCCAGAGGTTAAAATTCCAGCGCTATTTATTAAGTAAATATTTATAGCACAAAAATCTAGTGTGCTATAAATATTAGAATATTGAGGAAAGAGATGAATTAATATTAGTATACATACTTATTTTCTTTCCTCAATATGACCACAGACTTGGTTTAAACGTAACATAAGAATATTCAGTATAATGTGTGACAATTATTAAATTTAACTTAGCATGCATAGTATTTATTCCATTAATTAAATGTGTTTTAAGTGCATATTATGACTATATATCAGCAGTCCTCCTACACATAGACTGAATAAGTTTAAGTGCAAGAGGATTGCAAAAATCATGTCAAATTTCACACTTCTTCGTCTGCGTAAACGTCGTAAACAGGCCTACATCATTTTTCCTTCAGGTTTATATAGATACTATACATCTTAGATTAAGAATAATACTCCTAGATATCGTGTATGACGGACGAAGTGGCCTACAAATATACACGTTAACGATTGGCATTTATTTTTACTTGTTTTGAATTTCTTAATGGCTAAAAGATAATACACGAAAAACAAGTGTACAAACTTCAGATTCCACAACAACAAAAAAATGTTGTGGGATCTGACTAGTTTTTATTTTGACAGAAAACAGAAGATAATTGCTTGTAACAGGCAGTTACACCTACATATTATTATATCAATGAATTTGTATTCTTGACTTCGTGTGTACAAAGCTTCAAATAATTAATACAGCCATTGTAAAAAGCATTTTTTTTTATGCATCAGTATTATAACTATGCAATTTTTACCTCTTTCACTCTATAATCACAAAAAATATCCCACAAAATAAAATAAGTCAGGATATTTTTTTTAAATACAAAAAATTATCCTACTATCTGATAATCATATATACTGAATATTGCTAGAGAACAAAAAAAGTAATTACGCCAGTGGGGATTGATCTCACGTCTCTAGTGTTCCAGGCCAACATGCTTATTTTTTGTTCTTAGCATTTTTTTGATTTATCCCCGAAGCAAAGGTTACACTTAAACACTCAACACTGATCATATATACTATAAAGAATAATTATATACGTACCATCTTCTGTATCTTCTTTGACGGCAATTGGTGATTGACTCCTGCAAAAATACCAAAGTTGATAATAATATTTTAAAACAAAAAAATGTGTTCAGAAGCCATAAACTGTGCGCTACAGAATTGCTAAGTTTCGTCTAAATCTGTTCAGTAGTTTTGGCATTAAGAAGTAACAAAGATTCATCCTCACAAAATTTCGCATTTATAATATTAAGTACGAAGCAGGGTAGAAAAGGTTAAATGCACATATCATCAAAAAATCCTTTTACTGAATTTGATTATAAGATACTAGTGACCCACTCCGGCTTAGCATAGGTGCAAAACTGACAATATACTACAGAATGTCTCGCACAAACATTTGTATTACAATTAAAATTATCAGTGTTTCTCTATTATTTTATACATGTAACCTTCCTCTTTAACCACTCTATCTATTAAAAACACATCAAAATCCATTTAGTTTTAAGGATCTAGGCATACATAGAGACAGACGTGAAGAGACTTTAGTTTATACTAGGTATGCAGTTACTAGCGACCTACCCCAGCTTAGGGATGATGGATTCCCTGGTGCTAAGAATATCCGCCACTTACAAAGGGCGGTTATTATGCATTGCCAACCTGAGACCGGAATGTCAAACCTCATGGGAAAAAAATTACCAGCTACTCTACCATCAAAACAGAAACAGGACACGGCAAGCACTGACATTATAACACCAGGAGTAGGTAATTCAAGCGAGTCATGTTGAAACTACCACCTAGTTGAAAATCATAAGCCCACTTTAACGAGCACTGCCTGCCAGGTACGTAGTTGGTATATTCTCCGAGACCAACAGTGTAAAATTGTAAGTTAAGTCAACTCACTCGTCATCGATTGAATAAACCTCTTCCCCCTTCTGTTGATTTCCCGAAGGAGTCTTAATTGGTGTCTTGGGTTCCGGCTTCTCATCCTCCTCCTCATCAGATTCATTTATAACCACTGGATGTTCCTCTCTTGAACCCTAGAAAAATAATATATCACTTAAAATTAAAAGAACTAATCAAAACTCAGAAACTTAACTTTTGAAATACAAGGTCATGCCCCCAAACTCAACAAACAGACTTACTTGTGTAATTAACTGAGATTTGTGTTAATTTCTCAATTGACACAGACCACCTCGTAACACAAAGGGTTAGCTTACATACCTAACCACAAAGTTAACAAGGTTATGGTGGAACATAGTCTTTCATAATTCTGGGTGTATATTTATTTTACATCCATACATACATATCTTCACACCAAGTTTCTTACGGGATAGGCAGAGAGTATCGAGTGCCAGTGTCATGACTCCTACATACTTGTCTAGCTTCCTCCACATTCATTTTTTTCTTCATACATACACTCCTGTTTCGGAGACTTAACACCACCCCCTGATAATACAAAATAAAATTTCCCAGGTTCCCCAAAGGTACAAGTGTTTGTTTGATAAATATAACCATAATATTTTTTGTGTGTTTATCAAATTTGTTGCAATATGTAAATAGTATTATTATCACAGTTAACTAGAAAAAACATACTTTGCTTGAAATTATATCAAATTATTTTTTATAAATAATATTTATAATCTCTTATAATACAACTAGAGACCCACCCCCCCTTTGCACAGGTGTAAAACTGGTAGTAAATAACAGAATGTCTCTCAGACATCATATTAGAAACGTCTAAAATTACCAGTGTTTCTCTATTATTTTATGCATATATTATACATATAAACATTCCTCTTGAATCACTCTGTGTTTAAAAAAAACTGCATCAAAAACCGTTGTGTAGTTTTAAAGATCTGAGCATACATAGGGACAGAGAAAGTGACTATATTTTATACTATGTAGTGCCTAACATAAGTAAATGGTCATTATGTGACAAAGTAACTACACCATATGACAAACTATAATAATAATTGATGCTATCTGTAATTTATATATCCAAGGCTAAAGAGCTTCAACTATGGTCTCAAGGCTGACATCCATATTTATTATGAATACATATTGATTTTTCAATTACATGCTTACTGTATGTATGGCCTAATAACCTATTTAGTGTAATTTTCTTATTTGATGAACATCAAGATTTAATATTTTTTAATAACATGACAATATTTGTTTGTTTGATAGCAGATATAACTGGCTCCCCAATATACTTCTTGTGTCAAATATATTAACTGACTTGTTAGTTACCGAAACAACGTTGGTTAGGATAAGGTTGGAGTACAAATTTCCATAGTGGCTGGCTTTTCCGTGGTAAAGACAGAAGTTTAATTATGGATCTACGAGTTTATAACATACATAAGTACTTGCATACTTTTATGATTAGGTCAATTTGTGTAACTTATTAAAAAATATATTTTATAATACTCTGTATTTTTCATGACCATCTTGAATATCTGGAATTTTCGATTTTTCAAAAAGCAGATTAGTCTGACATATTAAAAAAAAAATCTTCTGATTTTCCCTAAATTAATATTTTGCATGTATTAAAAAAAGGACTGCATTCGAGACAATTTTGATAATAAATAAATTTCATTCCTCAAAGACCATAGCTAGACATAGAACTCCCGCAGTGTATAGAAGAGGTTGTTTATAGTCACCATTACCGGCAGGTGGTAGGCGACTGCAATATATGTTACAGACTGTGTTCTTCACCTCCCTGAGGAGGTGGGTAGCATACTCAGACACATTACCCAAATCAATAATTTTAAACACCACACCCAAAAATACAGACACCTGATATCACACAAATACTTACCACTGTCGGGAATCAAACCTGAACAGGCATAAACATAAAACATATTTTCAATTCGATTAAAATATCCAACCTTAGCAGGTGTCGCAGCTAGCCTTGATGATGATGACCGTCGTGTAGTTCTAGCAGCAGGCATTATACGACGTGGAGTGCCTCCGTCCTCTTGTTCCTCACTTGATGTATCTAATATTGATGAATCTGGGATAGCTACAACAACAAAAAAACACTTATGTAGTGTCATTTAGCATATACAGAGTACTAAATGATCTAATGGGCTTTAAAATCTCTATAGATCAGAGGTTCGCAAACATTTTTACTTATAAACTCCTTAAAAATGTTGCTTGTCTTAATGCAGTGGAACCCTATACTGCATTATTTTACAATATTCCTAAAACTTACTAATAACAAGCAGTTTCAATATTCAAGCTATACTCTTTTTTGCCTTCTGTTGTTAGCGCTATCTACACTTTTGATATGGAGATGTGAAATAGTGCTATATCTATATTAGGCAAAATCAAAGATAGATTGAGTACTGAAACCAGTAAATGCACATATCAAAGTTTTGAGCTTTTGCATGATCAGGATGGTTTGCATAATATGTAGTGTGTGGTGTAGAAAGTGGTGAGGGAGATGCACTCAAAAGATGTTGGATTATGGGACTATTAAATTACATGGTAGATATTTAAGGAGGTCCACCAAAAGGTGTTATAAGAGAGAATCAAATAGTTTGGGCACCTCTGGTCCACCCAATTATAAAACAAAATTCTACAACCTGTATGTCTGTGTAAGTACAAACAACAGATACAAAGAGCAAAAAACTAAATGGATTTACTACCATTAGACAGAACTACTTCAAGTCACTCAAGCTGCAACTGCAAGTCAAGCAATCAATAATGTAAGTTAATTTTAGAATAAAAAGCAGTTTTTCTCTTTCTAGGCTTCAACCTATTTCCATATAAATAAAACATTAGAGTGCATCCTAAGAAATTTCTAAAACAATAGTAATAATTTGTGGGCAAAAAACAGTGGGCAACTTAATTAAATTTAGGCACTATCTAATCATGTTTATTGACAAGTTATAACTCCTAAATGTAATACTCTTAAAACCTTAAATACTTTCTCTTATCATTTCGTTTTCAACCGGTCCGTCCCAATAACCTATAAACACTTAGATAGGCTAACTAAAGTTTTACTACTAAGATAATTTTAATAATTTATTAAAAATATCACTGATTTTCTGATTATCAAAGAATAGTGACAATGTATCTTGTCATATAAAGGGTATTAAAATTTGCTTGTGTAAAGCAATAAATGCAACTGTAAAGTATTCAATTTAATAAAAGTAAAGACAGATTACATTAGTTTGTGCCAACAGAATTGCCATTAATACCATCATACAATCTTTAAAAATGACCATTACATTTGGACATCTCCCAATAACTATATTCTAACCCACATAAAAAAACATATGACATCATCCATTATTTTGTAATCATTACCAACTGTTATAAACCTACAGCTTAGGATGTGATTTAATGAATAATATGATAAGAACAATTGGTACAAATAGTAATTACTTAACAAAAGCTTCTAAATTAAATAAATTATTTGAATTTGCAAATGGGTAAATAAATTTGAAATAAACTAGTTTTTAATCCAAGCAAGCATCAATCCCCGTTCCCCTTGTTGGACTAGACTTGGATATAACACCTATCTAAATGCCAGACAGATTTTAACTAGATTGTAATATTCAATTAAATTCCATATAAAAAACATGGCATCAGTTATATTATGTGCCTCAAGCTATGTTTTCAAAAATTAACTTAGAGATAGGTTTGATTGATACAAATAGTAAATATTTCAAAAAAGCTTCCGATTTTAATTTATTAAAATTAGTAATTAGAAGGGAAATGCTAAGACAATTTTATTTCTAATCTTATCCAACATTCTGTCTTTCGGACTTATTTTATTCATTAACAGATGACAAAGATCTGATAGAGGCAGCAAACACACTACCGCCAGTCTCTGCAACGAAGACCACTTTTCGACGATATCCCACCCTCCAGTGGTAAGAATGCAGCTCTAAGCTGAGTTCCGGTCTTGCAGGAGACAATCCTAAATCCCCTAAATAATGCATTCTTGGGTTGAGAACTCTGCTCGCCCACAAACATTCCGAGTCATGAAGCCACCCTGGCTAGCAACTATTGTCATTTAAAAAAAAACTGTATCCCTCTTGTTTATATAGACTGCTATAGAAAATAACACCCCCTACTGGCCAGACAGACTGACTTTACAATGACTTAGTCTTGATGATCATAAAATCTGACTTTTATACATCACCCTACCCATATTTACTGCCATAATTAAGACAGCCTGTAGAATTTCACAGAAGGAATACATTGCAGTCTTATATTAATAATGTAACAATAAATCATTGGTGTTGATAGGTTATATGTTTTTCTTGCCATTAAGGAATCTATTTGTATAAAAAACCCTTCTAATAATTATAAATAGAATTATATTTTGTACCTTCCAATAATATAAAAAAATATAGTATTATAATGTAGGTACTATCTTGAGAAATGAAATATTATGAAATTACCACAAGTTGTTTCACTTAAAATTACTTGAAATAGATTTGATCAAAATGGCTGAATTATTAGTTGGCATGGTAACAATATTAATTATATTGATTAAATCATACAAATTTATTACATGCATACATGTATTGACTTAATATATAATTTATTTTGGCATTAGGCAATGAGGTTTTAGGTGGTGCATGGTTAACTGTTGTATCAATAGGTCATTTAAGATTTCCAAGATTACCACCAAGAGGAAAAATGTTATAAGAAATATTCCAAACAAATTGGCAACAATTAAAGAGACACATACCCCTAAAATAGATACCACCACCAATGAAGTATTAGTTAATAGCTATTCTACACGATTGGGCCCAACCACCAACATACCACCTTGGTTGGACTCACAACCAAGGTAGTAGGAAGGTCACTTGGTTGGTCAACTAAATCTTTACCTAATTTCCACATGGTTGATTTTTACTCCAACTCAACCAATGTGACCTCTGTTGGTAGTTGGACCCGATCATGTAGAATAAATAGATAAGAAGAGGCAAGCAGTGGTAATTATGTTAAACAAATTGGTCAGAAGTAACAGTGATTTATAGGAAAGTTTAATTTATTTTAATGCCAAAAAGTATACCTGAGAGTTGGCAAAATACAATAAAGATAATACTTTTATATTTCCCTAATGGTAGCTCCATACATGGCTATTTGTATTTGTGACACCATGTTTTCCAAAATATTTGACGGACTGACACAGGCAACACGACTGATTACACGGCTACACATAGATACAAATATCAAAATTAAAGATATTTGTTACCACAAAGTAAATTTGCAGTATTGCAAATGGATTTTGCAATAATTTCTTTGGCCCAACATTTTGGGTTCTGTACCCAAAATCACATATTTATGTACTATCAATGATAAGCAGATTTTTCCAGCTTGGTTGAACATTTTTGTGATTGTGTGAGCTGGCGATGTGTGGCCAGTATATTTGCTTATTTGCCTTCTTTTATGTGCCTTGAAAAACTGACGGATGTTCAGTAAGATATATTCGTTATGTTTGAGGAATAGGCAAATACAGCAATAATTTTGGTAAATGTACTCTCCACACATGGTAGTTTTTTGTCAAATACGTTATAACAAATAGCCATATGTGGTGCCACCACAACATATTACTTAAGAGGTTAAAATAATAATAGTGCAGAGTATAAAACAAAATGGCTTGGCAAGTATGTTTATTCTGTAATTATGATACACGTTACACTTTTGTGTTTTTTTTTTTTACTATTGACTGTTATTTATGGTAAATTGGCAGGTTACATATTTATTGTTCAGAAATTTTGAAGCTATTTGGGTTTTGATCCAAATTTCAAGGTTATACATAAATATATATTGCTGATATCTCTTACTCACCTGATGGTAATGATGGTAAGTAATGATGGTAAGTGAGGATGAGGAAGGTGCCTATTCACTCTGTCCTTGAAATTGTACAATGCAGGATTAGATTTAGATATTATCATTAAAAACAGTATAATGTGATATGCTGGGGTAGTAGTACAAATATATGAATGTAGACAAAGCTTTTAAAATTTATATTATTTAAAATCCGCCAAGAAGCAAATCGGCGTCGGCGCACAGCAGCCAGTTGCCAGCCGAGATATTGTAATGGTAATTTTTACCAATCTATTAAAAATATCAGTGATTGAAACAACACTCTAGTATAATTTTAAGTTGGATATATAGGAGTAGTTTAGATCGTACCTAAATGGTTTTAATTTAGCAATTATCAGTAGTTGTTGCATCAATAACACATAAATATGCTGTAGGATTAATTCTGTAATATAATTTTATAAACCAGAGAAGTGCTTAACCTCAATCAAGATTGAATGTTATCAATCAAATATTACAAATGAGTACTTACGTGTACAGACTCAATTCTTGGCTTAGGTACTTGTAAAATCGTAATTTACTTTGAATCTCTACAATTAATTAGTCTATTTACAATTTTAATGCATTATATAATATTAACTCTTACAAATAATAAAAAAATGTTAACGAACGATACGCTTTTATTTTTTCGAGAATTTGCAAGGAAATGCTTTCCGCAATGTCACGCGTAAAACATGGACGAAGGCGGTAGAATTATACACGTGCTTATGTCAAAATGTATGATGTAAAAATTAATAAATTAGAACGCATTTGATAACAATGAAAAAAATAAATAACTTACATCGCCCGGTCTTAGATTCTAATGCTTTTTTCAATCTTTCCACCAATGCCGGTT
Source organism: Caria ino melicerta (assembly GCA_018237365.1). Classification (NCBI taxonomy): domain Eukaryota; kingdom Metazoa; phylum Arthropoda; class Insecta; order Lepidoptera; family Riodinidae; genus Caria; species Caria ino. The sequence continues at coordinate 22,253 of DVZN01000022.1, forward strand.
TGTTGCCCTTTGTATCCAAGCCTAAAGCGCCAAGCTCTGTTCTAAGATCCACTACTTTCATTTTAGCGGGATCCATTGTTAAGTCATTAATAGTTCACTTATATTATGAGTTTATAGTATTTATTATTACACCACACCTATTTATTAATGTAAAAAAACTATTATTACTCGCAAAATCAAAATTCCAGAGTGAGCGCCAAGTTATGCCAATATGGCCGCTCCGAAAAACCGACAAACTATAGACATTATAGACACCCTAGCTTCCAAACGTCAGGTTTGTAATAGACAAAAACTGTTTACTTCCGTAACCCCCAATTTCGTCTTGGCACACATCAAAATAAATCATGCTCGAAAATTGAATTCGAAATTGAAATTCAACTAATCAATAATAATAATTGCCCGCGGCTTCACTCTTCTGGTCTAAATTTCAATTTTAACTCCATTTAATAAAAAAAAGGTATACTATGAAAAGGTACTACTAATTTTTATTGTAGAAAAAGAAACACGTGTATTTGAAAGAACACTCGAGCTTTCATTTTCCTTTGTGTATTGGATCTTCCCGGCTAACCCATACCAAAAGAAATTCTAATTCTATTCTATTTTAATTCGATTTCAATTCAATTTCGATTCAATATCAACTCAATTCAATTTCAATTCAATTTCAATTCAATTTCAATTCAATTTCAATTCAATTTCAATTCAATTTCAATTCAATT
>DVZN01000023.1:0-22615 GCA_018237365.1 Caria ino melicerta
CAACAAACTGCTCAGCAGTTTGGCGCATCACTGAATGTGTATAAATAAAGAATTGTAATGGGAATAAATGAAATAAAAAAAAAAAAAAAAAAAAAAATGTTTTGAGGTCCGCAATAAAATTTCCTCCTAACGGGATTTACGGGAGTATGCCTTATTCCCGACGGCTTCGAGTTCTAATTCGGGGTTTGTGATGTCATATATTAAATTTCATCTCTTGACATTACAGTCACATATAAAAATCTAAAATCTTTAACCAAAATGCTGGGATTGGGGTATGTGGTTGGCCTGTGGTTGTGTCTATTATCACTACATAGTATAAAATAAAGTCTCTTTGCATCTGTGTGTCCCTATGTATGCTTAGATCTTTAAAACTGCGCACCAGATTTTAATACAGTTTTTCTAAGAGATAGAGTGATTCAAATGGTTGGTTTATATGTATAATACATGCATAAAGTAATAGAGAAACACTGATAATTAGAGGTTTCCAATGTGATGTTTGTGAGACATTCTGTAGTGTATTTAGTATCAGTTATTCACGAAGTCGGGGCGTTGCTAGTTTAGAATATTTTACTAAAGGTAATTAATATTTTAACAAGGTGTGGAATAAGTAATGATTAAAATACATACTTGATATCTACTTGTCAATAAAAAAATGTATATATTTTGACATCAGGCTAGGAAGACGGTGACCACCTGTGACAAGGAATGACGTGGGAACGGAAGAACGTTGTGTAATGTAATTTATGGTTGGCCCCTAGGTACTGTTCATGTTATAGGTGTGTTTTTATAGCAGGAGGGGGAAACATACAAATAGGTCGCCTGATGGTACCGCCTATCTAACCTTCTAGACAACTACACAACAGTGTCAAACATTATGGCGGCAGGAAAAAGTGAGGCAGAGGATAACTAGCTGGGCAAGTTTTGGCACTGAACTCTTAAACCAGTTGTATTTTTGATAAATTCCCTGGTTGCCTGGTTGTTTTTTGATAAATTACAAGTTGCCTGGCAGTAAGGCGAATGGTCTATTTTATATAAGGAATATATATCGTCAGGCCCATATATCCTCGAAAAGGTAAGCAGATGTACATACTAGTATGCACACAGGATTAGCCAACGATATTAGGTCCCATGATGTGAGGGGTGGCGAGTCCGTCGCCAATCGGGCACAAATCCAATCCCAAGCAATGTTAAGTTTATTAGATAGACTGAATAAACTCATAGAAAACAAGTTACCCAACCTGGGAATCGAACCCGGGACCTCTGATCTAACCCCAAAGTAAGCCAATTATTTGCTTGCGTTGCGATTAGCCTACGATATAACTATGCATAAAAATACATACATACATGTATAAATACCAGAATAAATTTAATAAACACCTAGACCCAGAAATGCGAACGCCTATGTTCATCACACTAACGCCCACTCAATCTATCGAACTATCGAACCTGAGCTTCGCTACTTGTCGACGCGGTAACGCAACTACCAAACAACAGTGTCAAACATCCACATTATTGCGGCAGGAAAAAGTGAGGCAGAGGATCCCTACCTGGGCAAGCAGCTGCACAGTACCACCAGTTGTAGTTTTGGTCAATTCGTCTTTTACAAGTTGCTTGGCAGTGGGGCAAATAGTTTATTTTGCATAACGAAACGACACATTCTTTCATTTTTTAGTAACTTTCAAATTATCACTAATTGGTATTTGGTATCAAATGCAAACGAATTGATTGCGATTAATTTTTTTTCGATGGAGATTATCATCATTCACATTGAATAATCGCCACTATAAAAACAATTGAAAATAATAAAACATCGATGTTTTATTATTTTCATACTTATTCTGTAAATTCCATATTATTTGCATTAAAGATTATCGATACTTAGCAAATAAGTCTCAGTATGCTATTTTTAGTTTCAAGTGAATAGATTGTTATAATTAAACTAAATTGTACTAAATATATACGTCCCTAGTAAGAACGTGCACAAAATAACTACAAAAGAAAACATGTTCACTTACGTATAGTTCACGTGATGGACGTATCGCTTATCGGATAATAAGAATAAACAGTTCGTTAAAAATTTCAGGTGCGATAGTAGAACATTTTTTGTATATTAATATTAGACTAGCAATTACCCGCGGCTTCTTCCTTGCGGAATATAATTTATGAACTACTCCACTGTACATCATCATCACATCTCCGTTTAACGAACGATCTTGCCATGGGATAATCGCTATTTTGTATTTCTACCCTGGGGATTTTATTTTTTAAAACAAAAAAGATCGTATTAGGACAAAACCTTTAAGTCAGTGGTTCGTAACCGGTGGTCCCTAAGTCAGATTAAGCAAGCGCGGCCGGGCCCTGTAGTAAATTTTATAAATAAATAAATATCACTGGACAAATCACACATATTGATCTAACCCTAAAGTAAGCAAATTATTTACTTGTGTTATGGGTGTTAGTCAACGACATATATTTAGAAATACATATTTAAATACCAGAATAAATTTAATAAACACCCAGACCCAGAAATGCGAACGCCTATGTTCATTTGTTACCCTTGCTTTGTGACTAATCTGCTAATGGGTGGTCCGCGGATCACTAGTGGCCCCAGAAAGTGGAAGTACCAGAAGTGATCTGCGAAGCCATCCGAAATATGTTAAAAACAAATAGTCAACAGAATAACGGCGAAGCCTGGCATTAAAAAAAAAATTGAAACAAATCAAATAGCGAATGGATGGATTTAAACAATGGAGAATGTTCATGAATTTATATTACTAGCTCGCCTTATTCTCTGGTAAAAATAGTGAATATGTGTAAAAAATATTGCGATACATCAATTAATTTTTAATATATGGAATTTTGAAATAATACAACGTTCTAATAATATAACGTTCCGTGTGCGTGACGTCATTCTACAACATTCACTCATTAGTTCAGCCCGCACGCGTGCTCCTATGACGTCTAGGTCGAGACACGAGTAATCGCGAGTGGTAAATACGTTGTAATATGACGTCACGTCATTTAGAAATTTAGGGAAATTTAAAATGTCTGTAAAATTATAACTACTTGGGATTTTGGAATGAAACAAAGACTAATGTATTTGTATACACATAAGCATTACTATGAGTAGGGTTATAATCGATTTTGCATACCTTGTCATATTGTCCAATGCATGACTATTTTATTTGTAAACTGAGAACCTTTAGTACATTTACAATTCTTCTTTTATTGAATATTTTCACAGTTTGTAGATAGATAGATCCCTAACACAAAAAGGTGAAATAGTATCTCATTAGAAAACGTTAAGAACCACTACTCTAGGTATTAAGGTTATATTTTATATAGATAGGTTAACAAAATTGACTGTTTCTGTTTCCAGTTGAATTTAATGTAGGCAAATAAAAATGGTCATATGTCAATTAGGTACTAGATTCAAATGTGTACAAAACATGCATGCACCTATCTTTATATTAGTTTGAATGCCATATAGTGAATATGCAATAGATTGATTAGATAATTTATATTTTTAAAGTAAAGAACAAAAGCGGTAAGTCTTATGTTCAGATCATTACATTGGAGCTATTAAGAATGATAAATTAAACGGATTTCTGCACGGATCTATAGTACAACTGAAGTAAGTGGATTAAACCTCACTGGTTCCGTAACATTTTTCGTTCTTAATCCTATGTTTAATTAAAATTGAAATACCTTATTGTTCTAACTTTATCCACGGTTACATACGGACTGGACTGGTAGGTTATTAAACTAATGTGACGTTGACTAATTAACAGTAATGAACATTTTCATTGAATACATGCGTAGCTAGCAATTGTTTCAATAAGTATGATGTAATGGATATGAGTGACATCCTTGTGATATTATATAATACAATTGTTACCTACTTGAATTCTGAAGGTCTTTGTGAAAAATATATGATTTAAGTAGCTCCAATACAATTTTTAATGAATTAGTTGCTACTTTGAAAAAATCTATGATATCAGAATTAGAAAAAAATGCTAATACTATGGCATGATTGTTTCAGATGATCAAAAAGCAATTTATTAACTCTTTCAGGATCTTATGTTGATTTAGTATTATAAAAAAAAATATGATATTAAAAAAATACATACATAACTAAACCCTTAATATCTTTCTGTATATTTTCTAATATCTTGAAACGAATCAATGTAAAATCCCTACTAGTTGATAAATAACAGTAGGGATACTTGGGATATCTGTAAAACATTTCTGTTAACATTTTGAAGAACATATGTTATAATTATAACTTTTGCTGCTATACTGGTTTTTTTTAATTACCTAGGACAAATGTGTCAGTACAGTATTTTTTTTGGTGCTAAAAAGTTTAAGACTTATTAGACTTTTGATCCAACTCCACTTCACCCAACCTTCCCGCACACTACCTACCCCACCCCACCCAGGACAAGTACCACATAACAATACTTTAGAGAATTTTTATACTATTTCACAGTGCCTTAAAAGCATATTTCATCCTTTCAACCGACTTACACTATTTCACCAGCTAGTAGAACACTGTACTACTGATTGAGAAGGCTTTAATCAGGTGTTAGAGAATAATAATTATATTTCAGTATTCGAGGTCTGAGGAGTAGCTTTGTGTAAAACTGGATAACGATATGGATGGATGGATCTTTTGGTATTATTAAGTAAAATAAAACATTATATTAAAAGCCTTCAACTAAATACTAACAAAAAGAGATATAATATATTGAGCATTGTGAAATTAGTAGGCATGTACAAACTTAAAAATATTTTAAACAGTATATTTTGAGAGTATTTGATCCCATTAAATTTGTTACATCTCTTTCTTTTTTTGTAAATTTTAGGTAGATATTGATAACTTAAAAATAGTTTAGTTGGGGTACAGCAGATTTGGTTCCATTGTTAATTACTGTCATTATGGTGGCAGAAATAGGTAAGGTAGTCAGTGGCGGCACAGCAACAATGATACGGGCCCTGTGCATTTAGGGCCAAACTTTCAACAATACTTTTTGATTGTCAAAAATATTTATTCATAATTTTATTAATCATACTCAATAGAATTTTCTACAGGCCCCACAATGGCTTAATCGACCACTGAAGGAAGTGGACAACCTACCAAGCCAGGCTGTTGCGCCAAACTGTTTAAACAAAAGGAGACTATGCCTTGGCAATAGAAAAAGTATTTTTTTTTAATAACATAGATTGTAAGGAAATTGTTTAAAAAGTTTTCTACAAACAGTTTGAAATAATTTAAACACAGTATAACTGCAAAAAAAAAACTATTTTTAAGACACATTCATTCTTCAAATTTTTGAAAAACCACCTTACCAAAGTAACCATTGAATCAAACATGAATATTAAAAATATGTCCTAAAATGGGAGAGAAATTGGTGAACATACATAAGAAAAATACATACAATCGAACATACAACCTCCTTATATATTTTATATTTTCCATTGTCGGCACTTAGTAAAACTTCCATATATATCTTCTATTGATACACTTGTACTATTTTACATATTGTAGTTATAATTGTAGTTACAAGTGTTTTCATTTGGAGATATAAATAGAACCTCCTCCTTTTTGGAAGACTGTTAAAACCACTCATATTGAGTTACAATATAAATGAGTTTTAGTAGGGCTCTTATAATTTTGATCTAGGGCCCTTATATGAAGTTATAACACTTATAATAGTGCCTTATATATAATAGTGTAAGGTCAAGAAACCTATATCTATATCACTTTTATAAGAAGGGGGCTTAATATGGAATTGTTTTTTTTTAAACGTGGTATTACAACAAAAATGAAAAAGAAACAAACTTTTTAATTTTAATAATAATTATTTAAGATATTGTTCTATATTCTGGTATTAAGGTCTGGATAACTTATTTACTGTTGTTTAATTTAACTACATAGATTCAATTTTTTATGTACTTATTAAATATAATATAAAATATAGGTACTTACATTTAATTTCTCGGGCATATCTTGAACTGAAAAATATTAAATGTTATCAGTTGTAAAATGTATACATGCACGATAGCGTTATTCTTTAATTTTTTCAAGTTAGATTAATAATAACAATATATTTTGTTTCATATTACAAATATTATTAAGATTATTTTTAGATGCGGTAAAATATTTTGTTCACAATGGAATTAACTATACTTCTTGTTCTGATATGTACATATAAAAATACCTATTTAAAATGTTACCTATTACGGTATTAATTGAGTAAAGAATAAAAATATTTTTTATGATGTTATATTTTCAAATAAAATCACGAGTTTCAAAAACTATTCACAATCACAAGTCACAACAAATAAAACCAGAGACAAATTTGCAAGTGACAAGTGATAACCATGAACAGATGAGTGACAAATGACAACTAGTGATTCGCAAAAAGTGTCGATATTGAAGTAGTATCTATACATTCGTTTCGATATTAAATATTTGAAAAGTCTATACTTTTGATTACCTATTATTACGTAAGTACGTACGTACGTACGGGAGGCGAACAAGCTTGCGGACAATCCGATCTAAGGTTTTTGCAATGCTTTATGTAATCTTTTAATTTTTAATTTTAATAAATGAAAAAAAAAGTTATTAAGTAACGTAATCAAAAGTAGTCGATACTTCAGATATACAAAAAACCTTTAGGATTATATTTATCGTTTATCTATTATGATTTAACTATATATTCTTAATCTGATAAGAAATTTGAAATTTTTTTACGAATTCATGCATTTTAAAAAATATATAAGAAGATATAGGTCTACGGAATATTTTTACAAAAAGATTTAGAATGCAATATGTATAATAATTGTGAGCACGTTTAGGTTTTTTTAAACAAAAAAATTAAGTAAAATTGAGAAAAGATTACAATTATGTCATTGTCAATGTCACTTATAATATTAATTTTATTTTTTAGTTTAAATCTACGCTGTGATGCTCAAAATTGTGTACATTTCAAGTAACATTTCGTATTTATCAATTCTTAAAGACCTTGCTGGTCGATAGGTTAGCACCTGTGCCTAACTACGCCGGCGAAAAACGAGGAAAGGGCTAGATTTCAAAACGGAATCTCATCAAAACCCCGTTATAATATATTTTATAGTGCATAAAATGTAATTTACTCTGTGTAGGCAAATAAAACGTTACCTTATACGTGAAGGTCCTTTTAAGTCGTTGATGGTATCTCAAAAAAGCTTTTATTTTCTCTTTTTAGTGGTTATTTTGGCTTTTGGGGTTTTAGTTTTGTTTTTATACATAAAAAATGGCTTATTAAAATAATATTATATCTCTAAAATTAATACCCAATTTATGAGTTGCAATAAAAACTACATTTCAGCAACAATAAGTACGAGCGTTTCCTTCAAATTCAGCTAATCTCATATTATACGTGATATTGCTACTCAAGGACGGTCGCGGTTTCGTTTCGTCTCAGCAAGGAAACTAACTAATAGGCTACCTCCACGTAAAAGTAACCAGTCCGAACATTATAAATTTCAACCTAAGTTCAATAAAATGTGTAGTGCTATGAATTATAAAAATAAATTGAAATGAAATAAAATTGTTGTCCTAATATGTTTTTATTAGTGTTGCAGTGGAGAGACAATCCTAACAGTACGTAGTTAATCATCGAATTTCTATAGCACAGCTAATTTTAGATTCTTCCTGCAAAAACTGATCTAATTTGTGTATGAAATATACACAAATGAGAGCTTTCACTGCTCATTTAAATTAAAGAAACCAGTAGATCCATTTTTATGTGAAATGTCAGCAGTTACTGTGTGCGTGTTAGTTTACACCCGTAAATTTGGTATTTAATCAATTTATTTATTAAATTGTTTTAAGTGGGTCATTTTACCTTAAAATTACTTTCGGTCAAATTTTTATGATCCAAATTTACTCTTAACTTAATATCTTAATATAGTTTTAAACACACAAACTAATCTTGTAATTCACTGTGTATAAAAATTTATCTCAGTGAGTTAATTTACTTCCTAATTACTAAATAACAAAAAAAATGAATCACATTTTGTGCCGTTTGGTATATTCATAATTTGATAATTTCATAATTTGGGAATTGTAACTCATTCCAAGATTATGAAACAAGTTACATACATAAATACGTTGAAGGATTTTTAGAAAATTGTACTTGTTTTTTTGTAATTGCCGAAACTTACTTAATAGTGTCAATTGTACTAAAAGAAAAAGTAAAAGAAAAGTATCGATAGATATTTTATCGAATACACAAATAATTGGTATTTTAACGAAAATATTGATACGAATTAGGTATCGATACTATTTGCACATCGCTACTCACTATTGACAAATGTCATTTGACATTTCTTGATTCTTAAGGGTTGTCAGACTTTTTTATTACATTAGTAGGCAAACAAGCAAACGGATTTCCTGATGGTAAAATATTTACGTCGCTTACCTTTGACGATGAAGTTAATTTCCAAACTCATTGCCGCCTACAGATACCAAAGGTAATGGTGCGTTACCAATCTGACGCTGGGATGTTAGGCAAAAATAAATTTATCGACTAACATATACTTTAAACCGGAACAAGCCGAGGCAAGCACTGATGTTATGGCGGCAGGAATAGATAAAGCGGTGGTACTAAATCGGCCAAGTCACTGCGAAATCGGCTCGCTGGCTGTGGCAAGCGTAGTTGCCTTACCGTTGACAAATAGCGAAGCTCGTGTTCGATTTCCGTCGAGGGAAGAGAGGAGGTTGTGTGATGAACATAGAAGTTCCCATTTCTGGGTCTGGATGTTTATTAAATGTATTCTGGTATTTACATATGTATTATATCGTTGTCTAACTTTTATACCACAAGCAAATAATTTACTTACTTTGGGGTTAGATTAATAGTTAGCGGTCATGGTGGTGGTATCAGTTAGTCTCTTTTAGCCTTTTAAACAAGATTAAGGCAGATGGTCTTTTTTGCAAGGGAACCCAGACCAACACGTGATTATAAGATTAGGTGATTTATCACAAATTGGGTGATTTCTTCTTTGTATGAGATTAAGTTTTCATTTGGGCGACGAATCATATATTAGGCGCTTTTAGTTTTATAATTGAAAAAATAAGCTATTATAATATTCATAATATTGTGATTAAAAATAATTGTCATAACTCGATTTACATTGATCAAAAATATTATACATATAAAAGTCTAATTGTTAAGGTTTTGTGCATTGCGTGAGGTTTGATTCATCTTGCTCCTTCCGTATTTTAAAAATCTTGCAACTACTTATTTCCATATAATAACTAGGGGTTCTAAGGGCAGACGATGTCGATTTTTTTAAATCTATTCTTTGTGGCCTAAGATAGATCAGTTCTAATAATACAGGTAATTCATTCTGGCCTTGAAGAAGGGAATATACTCTTAGGCAACGAATTCCACTTGTTAAAGGATCATAGCAGAAAAGGTGATTTAAATGTTTCGTGCGGAAGGATGGAATGGTACAAGGGAATACAAGGGTAAAATCGCAAAAAGACACGAATACGTCTTAAATCTTGATAGTAGAATGAGGCTGGTTGTATTAGGTTGTGTTCTGCAGTATGGCGTTGGTCAGAGCAGGGGAGGTTTAATTCTCTTAGCTCGTTTTTGTATCAAGTTTAAAGTAGTCTTATATATTTTAGTTGATCCATCCCAAAAGTGGCCGCAGTACCTACTCCACATCAGATCAAACCTGTGCTTGAAGTTAAAGAATTCTGAAGTACAACCTGATCTTGAAAAGAATATCTTTATAGGTTAGGTGACATTTCAACTTTCAGAAGTTGCACGAGCTTTAGTTGTGAGAAAATAAAATTTACACACTGGCTGGTTCAATTGCTAGCAAATATTACTCATTGTACAAAACGAACACTTCTTAATTTAGATTGTGCGGTTTTTTTAGAATATTGTACAACCTTTTACTATTGATGGGGTGGGTGCCTTCATAGACTATATACTTATTACTGAAGGGTGCCTTGAAGAAAAATGTTCTGGCAACCCTGTGGCTGTACGTCAGTTGTCAATCGTTTGTTCATTTCATAATAATATACTCTATGGTTCATTTTTGAGTAAAAATATTTTTATTATTTTGGTTGTTTCTGTTTGTTTTATTTTGTGCTTTCGATATAAATTGGTGGTATTTTGATATACATTTAGTTTTTGACTTTCAGTTTTTTAGTTAGCAAACTCGAAATAATAAGTTCAGCTGTGGAAATAACAACACTATTTCTAATGTTATTGCGTATGTTACAAAATTCTACAGCGATGATAGGAATAGAAATCCAGATTTTAGCTGTAGTACGTTATTTGTAGAGAGTGGATATAATGTTCATGAACTACCTGTGGTTGTGAGAAAGTTGAAAGATATAGAAAATATTGAAAATGCCATTCGCTCTGACATTTCGAGTGAAAACCTACCTGAAAACTCAAGTCATTCTATTAACTATAACTTGATACAAGAAGAATTTAAACAGTGTGTGGATTTACGTGACGTTTTTACTTTAATTACTAAATGCACTAAAGTTACACCAAACATTGCATTAGGCGCAATAGAGCGAATTTATGATTTAGAAAAAGAATCTAATTCGATAAAAGAATTAGGTATCAATAGTAATCACATAAACTTTGCCAAAGGTGCTATTTTAGATAAGTTATTACAAGTAGTATTAAAAACAGAAGACACACAAACTATTTTAAACATCCTCAAAACAAGTTCATCTTTGATAGAACCTTTTAAACATAAGTTTAGTGATGAACTGTTACTAAGAGTGATCGACAATAAATTATCATTGGAACAACTGTGTGATTTTGCATTATTCTTAATAAATAATAACTCAGACCAAAAGTATTCAGAAACAGTAGATCGTCTGTGGGTTGGTTTTACTTATAAGGAAAAAGATATAAATGATAAGAACATTGTGCAAGTATTCAATATTTTGCCAGGACTCAAAGTGAGTAAAAGAACTCTTCTTAATCTATTGGAACAGAAACTTGCAGAGATTTGGTATAAAATTAAAGTGCCTGCTATGCTGGATATATTAAGTATTTTCTTAATAGAAAAATACTTTTCATTACAATCATTTACAATTTTAAGTCATTGGTTATATCATAATATACATGCCTTTGATGAAGATGCACTCCTGGATGTTGTAAGCAAATTTACAAGACTAAAGTATTCTGATGATAAAGTGGAAGCAGCTGTTGAAAAATATATGAAACTAAGGGGTACAAAAGTGTCTTCCCATGTTCTTATTGTCGGTATTCTTAATTATTGTATGCAATTTCAGATAAGAAATCCTTTAATATTAGGAAACTGTAGTATTTACTTACTGAATAACAGGAAGAACGTGCCATCTAGTTTTTATAAGTCACTTTTATATCCATACGGATATTTAAATGTGGAACCTATAAATAGTGTGCAATTTTGGGCGTTGATGGAAGAAGAACTGCTTAAAAGATACCAAAAAATGAATATTGATGATCTTAGTTTAATAGTTTTATCTTACATTTATAGTGGCCATTACCCTTTGAAATTAGTATCTAAGATATTGAGCTTAGAATATGTATGCACAGTTAAAAACTCTGATATAGAAAAGAAGCTTTATTTGATAGACACAGCATTGACATTAGAATGTAAAGAACATTCTGGTCCCATGTTGCCTAAAAATCAGTGCTATACTCCACCAGTACAAGATTATCGAATTAGTAATATTATTTTGAAAATTCATAATAACCTTAAAAATGTTTTAGGTAATTCTAACAGGATATTGTCAGCTGTTTTAATACCACATTTTTGTCCAGATGAAACATATTTGATAGATATTATGGTGCTTCCAAGTCACTTATGTGACTCTTTTAATTGGAAATCCAAGACAGATCGTAGAAATGTAGTAGCAATTTTGATACATTTACCAGATCAATTTTGTTCAACAAGTGATCATCTGATTGGTCCTCAAATAATGAGAAAACGACATTTAAAAATATTAGGAATGAAAGTAGTCAGCTTAAAGTATTCTATTTTGAGCCAGTTTTATACTTCACATAACACACATGATTTGGAAAAATATGTTTTAGACGGCATAAATAATGCTGAGATGAGTAGTTGAAAAGAAACTTTAGCTAGGTTAATAGTTGATTTAGTTCTGAATAATGTTATATTTTATCTTCACAAATGATTTTTAACTGATCTTGGCTAGAGAGCTTAAACTACTTACTGTGGCATTAGGTAGGTAGGCCGTAAACTTTAATTTTCTAAAAAAAATTATTAAATATTTAGTATATTGAGAAATTTACTCCAAGTTAGTTTTTTTTTACTTGTGCCATTTAGATTAAAAATTACATATATTCGATAAAAGCAGGAATTAAAATAAAATCTATTTACATTGAATAACTCAATCTTTGTAGAGAAAAGTGTTGTATTTTTTTTCTATATTAAAATAATATATAGAAATTAATATAAGTTTGATAATGAAATACTCATTTATTAATGAATGATTTTATCTCCTTTTTACATTATTCTACTGAGCATGTAGGAGGCCAGACCTTGGTATTACTATTTTAATTTTAAAATAAGATTTAAATTAAAAATAATGTGTATTGCTGTATACTTATGGATATATATTTTTTAAATAACATCAGTGTTATTGAGGCTTACTGTACCTATCCTTTTAATAAAATATATAAAAATAAAAAATGTGATAAAACAGAATTGTTACAAGTTAATTGAGGCTTGGTTCATTTCTAATATTGAGATTAATCAAGTTACATACATCCATTTATATGCAAAGAACCAGACAATTTGAAAAAAAAATCATTTTTTGGGTTATGAAGCATTTTATTAACTTTACCGCGTATTTTTTGTGGACAATTTTTTTTTACAATTCTACACCATATTTATGTAGCAAAACCATTTTAATGATATAGAGTTATATTATGAATTTATTAACAACAACATTTATCCAAATGTTTGCAATTTTTTAAAACTTACAACTGTAGATAACATTGGTGGTGAAATAAAGACTTTAGAGACAAGTACCTACCTATATCAGTCATTATTTTAATTCATAAACAGCTTGTAATATAAGTTCCTTTTTCTAAAGCCTGAAGTAAAGAAAAAAATCCCCACTTTATTTGTTCCCGTTGTGCGTAACCTTTTAATGACCTAAGCCAAAATTGACGTATATTTAGTAACCTGACCCGTTAAATTAATTTGAATCTATCGGTATAAACTCTGGTGTCCTACTAATAAGCGAAATTCGTTTGAATCCGATGTATAGAAGCAAACAAAGCAAAACCTTTTTTATGAAATACGAGCGACCCGCCCTGGCTTCGCACGTGTGAAAAACTGGTACTAAAAATACTACAGAATGTCGTTCATAGACATCACATTAGAAACCTTTAAAATTATCAATGTTTATCTAATATTTTACGCATGTATTATACATATAAACCTTCTTCTTAAATCACTCTATCTATTAAAAAAACGCATCAAAATCAGTTACGCAGGTAGTTTTAAAGATCTAAGCATGTATAGGGACAGACAAACACGAAGGGACTTTATTTTATACTATGTAGTGAAAATATAGTCACTGTGGAAGAGAGAAAGTAATAAACCAGTGCTTAATCACATATTATTATCCCAAAATATAAATTATATTTTGTTGTCAAATATTTTAGAATTAAAAAACAAGTATTGTTTGTATTAACAAAAATCCAAATTGTAAAATTTAACACCGCAAATTATGTTGGTAGTACGTATTAATCTTTGAATAATTGAGGAAACGGTGTACTTGGTATCTAATACAAGTTATCTAGTTTATAAAATAAGTGAAAGTTTAGTCATGGGAGTACCTGTTAAAAGTGTGATATAATGACATATTTATATTTGGGGTAAGTTTAATTAAATATTGGTATTATAGTAGGGTAGTATATTATGTGTTTTGATATCTATAGAATAAAATAGATATGTATTTAACCAATCCAGTTCAATATGTACAATAAAATATTTTACATGATACTGTTTTTTTATTAATTTTAGTGAAAGAAGGTCAAGATAATATTTAACAAACCCTTGAGGGAAAATTTATAAAAAAATTAGGAAAACGGCTGAACGGAGTTGCAGGGCAACTTTTAATAATTTTAACCACTAAGTGCTTGCTTACGGTTTTTTTAGAGCTCGAAATATTTTTAAGCCACTTGAGTTTTTAATATACATTTTATTTTTAAATTTTTGGGGTCAGCCGTTTTCCATTTTTTTTCTAGCTGTTGCCATGTGCTCATGAATCCATTTACGTGGACTATAATAATAATATTAACATGGCTTATATACCTACCTATTACCTATGGTCTGTGACAAATTGCCTCATTGCCAAGTTTTATTAAAATCCGTTCAGTAATTTTGGCATGATAGAGTAACAAATATCCACCTAAAAAACTTTGGCATTCATTATATTTTTATAGATAATATTGGAAAGCAAACAAACGGACGGAATCCCTTATAGATGGAAACTCTCCGCCTATAGACACCAAATGTTACCATTACAAAAGTAAATTTACCGGTTCACTTACCTACCCTCCAAGCAGGAACGCATTAATGGCAAACACCGACGTAATGGCTGCAGGAATAGGGTAGGCTTTTGTGCCAAATAGGGCCAACTTTTGCGAAACTCTACCACCTCTTTTTCTGTTTAAAAGCAATAGATATGGTAGTTTATGTGTAGAATATGACTGACACACGGTTAAGCATCTCCAGTGTCTCACTTCAGTAGGTACTCAATATATCCTTTATTTTACCTATTGTCGATATAGGGCTATCTAATATCTCCATATAAAAAGTGGAAATAGTGCTATCAATAGTACGCAAAATGAAAGATAGATTGAGTACTGAAACCGCTATAACTGTACGTCTGCCATGAGTTTACAATCGAGAAATTCGCTAGCGTCTCCCGTAAATTATTGGTTTTATTTGAGAAATTTACTTCTTTCCATAACCAACCATAATAATAATAATTACGGAGACGTTAGCTAGTTTTTCGATTGTAAACTAATGGTAGACACACTGACAGCATTTTAACATAGAGTTTTTTTCTATCCTAACTATAGATTTCCTTATATAGGAGAAGGAGGTAGACGAGCAGGTAAGCGACCTGATGGTAAGTTATCACTACCGCCCACGAACAATTGCAACACCAGAGGCATCACAATTGCGTTGCCGACCTTTTAAGAATGAGTAAGCTCTTTTCTTGAAGGTCCCCGGGTCATACATAACCAAGGGTACGAGGCAAGAAATGTCGTCAGAATCGCACCGTTGAGGATCGCCATGTGTCCAGATGGTGTGGGTGGAATTTGGAGTTCTGACGCAATGTCTGAAAGTGGATGGGGATTAAAGCGAATATTTCTTCGGAGCACTCCCATGATAGATGCGTTGGAAGACGCTGAGAGAACAGACATCTCTACGTAATGCCATAGGGTCTTGCCGATTAGAAATAGATTGATCGCCGATAATTCACGAAAAAAGCTATGAAAACGAAAAATCTTTAAATGGCTTTTCAAAATATTTTCTAATAAGTTGATTATATTTATAATAACTTAACTTATTGTTAACATATAAATAAAAAGAATACCTACATTTTAACTAGTTAATAAATCCTGGCAAGCGCAAAGTCCCAGGCGATTGCCACCACTGCTGGTTAAATCTTACCATTTCTATGAAACATCCCATAACATAAGGTGAGTAGATATTAGTGGCGTAGCTATTGTAGGGCCGGGTGCAGTACACCAGGGCCCCAGAGCTTAGGGGGCCCACTACCTAAGTTTTGAAAAAAAGAGGGTAGTTTACTAATGATAAGTTAAACTTACGTATCCTATTTTAGGCTCTATATCTATAATTTTGAGAACAATATAATAAAGCGGTGTGGAAAGAGGTGAAGGCTCAATTCTTTCTCCATGCACTGGGCCTTTGTCCACGTAGCTACGCCACTAGTAGGTATATTGGTAAGGTAGGCTTATTCCAAAATAGTTTCATGACATTAATGACACGATGATAGGTTAGCAATATACAGAAAAAACTCCAATGACAATGACAATATAAAAATAAAACAAGAAATATTGTTAAGTTACTTTATTATACTCATAACATCTTTTCTTAATTTACTCACTGGCTAGTTTTCTAGAATTATTTGAAATATTATTTTATTAAACAGATTTCACATTGGAAATACTTGATAAAACTTTTTAGACCATTTAAAGGTTTTTAATAAGTTAAATTACCTTTCATTGTTTGATAGAAATTATTAATGATTGGTTGTTAAGAAATTATTATTAGGAAGGTGAAAAAGAATCTAATTTGGAATACACTATTGAAAAATCATTAGGACTTTGATGAAAGGAAAAAGCAGAGATGAATTCGGTGGTAACGAAATATTAGAGTGAAAAATTTATAATTTTTGGTACATAAATGTATATATATTTTTTAAACTATTAGTGATATTTATTGTTTGATGATAGTCCTGAGTTTTATTATGGGTTAAATATATTATCACCTCTGTGGTCGAGTGGTGTTGGTGTCCGACATTGACTCGAGAGGTCCCAGGTTCGATTCCCGGCCCCTATATGCGCGAGGACCATAGCATTTGCTACTCTTGTTTCGTGGCTAATCCACCACTGATTCAAGCCCACATTTAGTATGCTTTCTTTCGTCTAGATTAGATTCATTCATTGCCAAATTAACTTCGTCGGGGCGGCGCCCCGTACCATTTTTTTATAGCGGAAGGATGCTTCCTTAGAGCAAGTAGGTCACTTGATGGTAAGTGATCACTACCATCCACGAACAACTGCAACATCAGGGGTATTACAATTGCGTAGCCAAACTTTTTGGAATTAATAAGCTTTTTTCTTGAAGGTCCCTAAGTACGTCCCGAAAACACTTCAGCTGGTAATTGGTTCAAGGGTGTAGTACGAAATAAGAAATGACACAATAGAACTTGCTTCCATGCAGATCAAATTGCTTAAATGTTTTGCCGTTGACAGCTAAAATATTTATATATTTCTTTTATTAATCCTTGGGGTCTTCGAGCCCCGAGAAAGTTGCCCGCAAAGCTTTATGGAGAACCCGGCACTGGGTACATTTGTATACACTACTCAGCACATTTTATGAATAGGTAATCATGGAACGATAAAAGTTAGTTTAATTTAAAAAAAAACTTATAAATTAATTAGTTACCTATATCGCTCTATACTTTATCTATGCAACTTTGCTGCTATACGGATTTTAAAGAAACAATACTTTCGTTCAAAAAGTATCTTTTGCAACAGTTAATTATTGGGCATACACTATTAACATGTAGCATATCGTAATCGCCACTTTTCGATATTTCAAAATGAACGACTGTTTTTTGAATTATAAAGAATAACGAAAACTGTTGCTTTCCATAAATTCCAACTTGTTGATAGTGAGATTGAAAATCAAATTAAAATAGGACACAACAATTCTAATTAGATTTCAAAACGTTTATATATTTCGGCCAAACTAAAACTGATAAGACCCAGGACTCTAGTCATAACAATTTTATTTGTGACGTATCTATGCTTATTTCTTACGCAGAAAAAATCTTCTAACAAATTCTTTATATAAATATTTAGTCAATTCAAATAAGGTTACTGAAAAAAAAAGATTTTAAATCAGTACCAGTGAATTCATCTCTAATTTTGTGTTGTTTTTTCTTCAGTTCTTTTAGAAATCACAGATGTAGGATATCTACAGTCCAAGTTAGTAGTATTGTACCTACAGCCGTAGCCAGAAATAAATACTCTATAATTTATAGCCAAATTGTGTATCACAGCAACTCTAGCTTGAATATAAAATTTTAAAGAATGTGTTTACATCGGCTCACAGCCTAAAATCTAATAGATAATTTTACATCAGTAAATTACAAGACACTCGATAAAATTACTTCCAATTATATTTATTATTTGTATAATTATAATTCTCATTACATTATATCGTAACCGAAAATACACCCTGAACGAAGAAACTACGTGCATTTTTCATGAACTATAGTATTAGCAAGATCGCGCTAAAAATCATTGAACCCTAAATTTAGGTACGTATTTTTTATATCGTTAGTTCGCGAACAGAAGTGCTATACTTAAATGAACGCTCTCCGAAGTTAGGGGTCATTGTCCTATTTTCTTTTTAGCGCGACGCTGCTGTAGTCACGTGACATAATATCTAACACCCAGTGTTACTTTCAAAGCTATATTTATTATTACTGATACAACAAGTTCATTAGACTTCAATTATTTTAAATTTAAGATTATTGTATTTCGTGGATTATTAATAGCCACCGAGTCACACTTTTCATAATATAATGACTTTTGGCACATTGAAAATTGATCAAATGGATCTTATTTTAGGTAAGTATATTATATACATAAGAATATATATATTAAAAAAGCATTAATGTTATGTAAATATTTTCATATTCGTGAAAAATATAGTAACATAGCATTTTCCTATAGTAAAAGATATTAAGTGTATAAAACATTTTTTCGGTTTAGTCGTCAATATCACAAACTATTACGGTAAAACAATGTACGAGTCCTTCCCATGTCAGCCGTAGTGGCTTTAAAAGCCTTCAAACGGCAGCCATCGCATATTTTTGAACCGGCTTAAAAAATGAGTTTTTTATTTGTTTGAAAGCAGATATGATCAAGATGGTTCTTAGCTGTTATTGTTTACGAAGATCTGTCTAGGCCTTCAAGGTTATCAGTTCATTTGTTTGGGTCGGAGTGTATTTTTTAAATTAGTGTTAAAGTTATGTAACTTGCATATTTTTTTTACTACACTGTGATGTGTTTTTTATAGTTTCACTTAGTAATTAAAGCATACCTGTCATATAAAAAATAAAGTCACTATCTTATACAAATGAATGAATTTATGTAAATAATAAAATGAAAAGCAATAAACTAGTATCTACCTAATGCGTTTGTATCACAGTATAACTGTATAGGTGCAAATGATTAAGTAGTGGGTTTAAAAATACTTGCTTTCAAAGCTTATATATTGGATGGCTGTATGTAGCCATATTTTAAATGACGATATAAAATAAAAATAAAGAAACTGTCAAATCCTATTTGACGAAAAAATACTTATCACAAAACTATAAAGTTTCATTAACAAATATAGGTAAATCTTATTCAAATTAATCATACAGATATAAGTATGATTTTAAATGTATCTCTGAATTAGATAAAATATTTAATGCCTATATATAGACATAATTATTTGTTATTATAGAAAGTTACCTTAATATATTTTCTTTTTTTGAAAATAAAGATAAGTATGTGCATTAAATACATTCATGACTCGGTGATATCGTATACATCACTATGTGACGTATTCAGGTTAAATAGGGGATTGAAAATCTTGAAATAAATATTAGGCTCAGGCCTTTTTATATTAGTAACTTTTACTATAAATTAAGTGTCGGTTACATCAAGAGTTAATTTTTTCTATACTCGCATATCATTTAATTTGTAAATCACACAATATCACGGAAATTTCTGCTGACATTTTCACTCTCTATAAATGTTTTACCACATACACCATTACGTTTTTCACTCAATACAACGTCGAAACTCTCAATGCATACTTAAAATGTTTTCCGCTCTATGTTTACTAATAAGTCATATCATATAAATTACAAAGATAATAAAATGTCACACACTCAACTCATTCGAAAGTAAAAAAAAGATTATCTAGGTCACTTCATAGACTTATTTGAATTATATCTCAACCTACGCTTGAAGTATAAATGAATCACGATACATTCACACAAAAGAAAGGGTCCATTAATATATTCACCGCAGCGGAAACGCCTAACGATTTAACTTTTTAATTATTCTATTTATGATTTCTACCTAAGATCGCAAAAAAGACGTCATGCACTAGATTTAATTTAAATCTATCATGTTTATCAATCTAATCGCCTATTAACATGAAATATCCACTTGTGAATTGAAATAACCTAATCTCTTAGGGACTAGGATAATTTACAACATCGAATCTATTTGGCAGTAAACTAACGCTCTTTTTGTTAAAATGTCTGTAAAAGCGTAATAATAATATAAATAACAAGATATCTATACATACATGTGTAGTGAATATGTATTTTTGTAATTATAATCAAGCTAATGGTACACGTAATGTATTCATACATGTGTGAATATTGAATAACGCGGTGCAATGACTGTACCAACGATTCGGTTTACACAAAATATATTAAGTATATTGGTAAGAAGATATCTTACTATCTATATTATCGTAGAAGTGAATACAGGTAGATGTTTGAAGTACACGCTCGGGACGTTAACGAAACGGGATTATGTTTCCTCGCGTATCAGGTTAACACTAATGTGGGTAGATCCAATTTATTAGATCACATCTGACACTGCACCGAAACTCAATGATGTAATTTTAAAACAAATATTATTTATTATTTCGAAGTTAGAATTGGATTAGCTACACATTTTTTCAGTTGTAATGCAATATATTATTTGTATTAATGACAAAAGACTGCAATTTTAATATTATCTTCAATTCAATTCTTGTTTTTTGGAGTCTACCGAGATTACGGTGATTCTACCAATGTCAAAGTTATCTTGTTCTGTTTTTTTTTTGACCTTGGAGTTGGAGTTACGATGATTCTGCCAATGTCAGAGTTCAATTCAATTTAATTCTTGTGATATGGCTTCCAGTCGTTTTTCACAACTTATTTAGCCAGAGAGAACTTATTTATATGTCAGAGTTGAAGTCAAAGTTATCAATGTTGACAGCTATTTAATGCAACTGACAGATGTCAAATGTGTTGTAATAAATTTATCCTACCTTGAAATATATTCAATAATTTTACCATATTGTGCCACAAGACACAACACAATATTAAATTAGTCTTATTTTTGGGAAATAGAAATTGACATGGTTATTTTTAAATATGTAGAACTTGGTTATATTTTCACAAAACACCTTATTTCAAGGCAATAAATTTGGTAATTTGTGCAAATATTCTTTTTTAGGAACCATAATATATGGTGTAATTTTTAAAAGTATTAATTGGTGTTATTGATGACAAGAGTTAATATTTTTTATATTTATATAATTCTAATAAGCATATTTACGATGCGTATTTTCATATACTGCTGAACTAAAAGTTAAAACTACTATGTAATAAATTTTACAAGGTGAGTTAAATGAAGGTTTTGATTAAGCGTGTCTAAGGGGCCATACATAAATTATGTCACACAATTTTGATCGTTTTTTGATCCCTCCTTGTCACAGATCATCAATTCCTTCTTGTTGTGATGTCACATATTTTCATTTCTTTATTCGCAAGTCGTTAGATTTAATGAACACTTTTTCGAAACTTTAATTTAAACTAAAATAATTTAAATTAGAGTAACTTTAGTAAAATAAATATAAATTACAATATTTTAAATAATAGACACAACACGATGAATATTTGTTGCAGATTTTAGATTTTTATATGTAACATCACAAAGTTTAAAGCCCCCTGCCCCTTGTCACATTTCGTTAACCCCCTTAATGCGTGACGTAATTTATGGATGGCCCCTATTTTCCATTTTAGCTTGAGCACTGTTTTAAAGGTTAATTATTATTAAAATATCTGGGATTTAAACCTGAGTACGGTCTATATTATTTGGTATACATTATCTAACGATATTTTGCTTAAAGGAAAAATTGTAAATGACCAGAAATAGTAACCGCAAATACTTTTGCTGCATTTGCTGTTAGATTCCACTCAACATTAGGAGAATAAGATTTGGTAGTCATAACATTTAGTTGGCTGCTTAAGTTATAGCATAATTAAAATACTTACAAATTACGGATACAATGGTCATCAAAATTATGTTTCTTTATTGTTTAAAATAAGTTCTCTTTGTTGTTACATAGAATATTAAATATCTTTTGGAACTTGAGTTTTAATATCCAATATTTATGAAAAAATTCATAGTATTATGCAAATCTTAGTTTTAGGCTCAACAGTTAGGCTGCATGTACGTTTTTTGATGAATAAAATGCAGTGCTTGAATTACTCAAAATTAGTCACGATTAAAAAATGTGAAAATAAGCTATCTACATATGATGAACTATTAATTTTGTTCATTATTTATTATTATTACTTGTTTGCTGGTTGGCAGTACACATTAGATACACTGTCTGCTGTGTGTTTTATTTGTGGTTTTGATTTAAATTTTTCCATTTGGAAAGTTTTTATCTACTATTTAAATATCAAGAGCGTTACATTTATAAACGATCACAGTAAGAAATCATCTAACTACGCGAATGTGCGTAATAAGTTTACGAATTAAGGTACTAATTTATTGACTAAAGAAAATTGCCCATTATCTACATTATTTCGTACTCATAACTTCATTTAAAGTAAATTTCCTAGTCAAATGATAAAAGTAATAAAAATATAATAAATAAATTCGTGATTGGTATATTTGGTTAAATTTTAAGATGTTGATACAATACAAATTAATATAAATAACTATTTGGC
>DVZN01000024.1:0-22356 GCA_018237365.1 Caria ino melicerta
CCCGACCCCGGCGCGCGGGCGCTGCGCGAGTGCGCGCGCCACGGCCTGGCGCACCTCACCGCCGCGCTGCTGGCCACGCGGGTGAGTGCCGCGGGACGCGAGCGTGCGTGTGCGTCGAGGCGATAGCCGTCGGATGCGATCGTTCGATACTAAATTGCCGGGACACTTTTTTGTTTGCCAGGCATACCCGGACCCGGAGTACAAGATCAACAAGTCGGTGGTGTCCGAGTCCGTGCTGAGCGCTCGCGACGCCGACCCCGGTCTCTCCTACAGCGCGCGCTGCCCCTCGGTGCCGGTCATGCTCAACTGGCGCGACCTGCGTTGCAACATGACTCAGATACGGTACCGTCCCCCTCCCTCTCACACACACTCGAGACCGACCCCCCCCCCTGCCCGTTACGCTTAACTGGTGGGACCTGCGCTGCAAAATGACGCAGATACGGTACCGTTCCCCTCCACACACACACACGTTAAGAACGGGGTTCGGGTTAGGGCTTGTAGAGCACTCATTGCCAAATACAACAGTTGGAGCCTTAAAAAAGTTAAAATAAAAAGAAACAGTATTTGATTTTTTCTTGATGTAATGTAACAGTTAACACTAGGTCTGATGCTTGACTAAGTGTATGCTTGGTCAAGTATCAGACGCGTATGATGCATAATTTTGGATGCACCATGATACATCTGCGTGGGCGTTGGTTGTGCAGCATGAGCTGGGTGCGGGCGGGCGCGCTGAAGGTGAACCCGCGGCTGAGCGCTGGCGCCGCCGCCACGGCCGCCCTCACGCGCCTCGAGCTCGCCAACAACGAGCTGCGCTTCCTGCCGCGCGAGCTCTTCTCGCTGCTGAGCCTCAGGTGCCCACGTCGACACACACGTACATACACACAAACACGCAGACGCATTAATGTCGGTAAACCAAACGATATTACTAGGTACCTGAACGCGGGCCAGAACAAGCTGGAGCGGCTGCCGGCGCCGGAGGACCCGTTCGAGGAGGGTGGGGAGGGGGGGCGCCGGGGTAGGCGCCGCGCCCCCACCGATCTGTACACCGCGCCCGTGCTGCAGGAGCTCTACCTGCAGGTTGGTCTGGGGAAGGGGGGCGCTGGGGAAGGTGCCGCGCCCCCGCCGAGGTGTACACCGCGCCCGTGCTGCAGGAGCTCTACCTGCAGGTTGGTCTGAGGGGGGAAGCGCCGCGCCCACGCGAAGCTGTACAACACGCCCGTGCTGCAGGAGCTCTACCTGCTGGTAGCCTGCCCTTCATGGTATACATCGTAGATGAATGAGGTGAATATATCCCTACTAGAACTAGTCGCACAGCATTCTACCGTCTAGTGACCTTATAACCTAGGACCGCCTATAACGACCGCCTGCAATGAGTTTCTGGAGGAATAAATAGACGACTTCTTGTTGGTATAAGATGATACAAACAGACGTCGCTTCTAACTGTAAACCAGTTACCGGTGCGAATACTGCGTACAACACAGCGACTGCCCCACCTCCACCCTACCCTCCAAGCCGAATAGACCTTCACAGTCCAACTTTCCTCACATCATGGAGCCAGGCACAAGCAAAGCGACAATCAGCACTCCATGAGGGAGCACACCAGTCGAGTTAATCAGCTAGGCAAGTGTGTAAGAATCGTGACACATGGCACTCGATACTCTATGCCTACCTACGCGCGCGCTATTTACAGAACAAACCCCCATTATTTGTGACTCATTAATCATTAATTAATCATCGCTTTTGATAGATACATTAATCATCGATTGTAGAAATTCGTAAGGTGCTGTTATTACAGAATATATGTAACAATTTATAGAACAAACAATGGGAGTGTAGTCTATAAATAGCGCGCGCAAGGTAGCGAAATCACTTTTGGAGCGTCGCTTGTCCGGTACAGTCGACATCCTGAAGATGCTCCGGTGTCGATGTCGGTGGAATCTTCGGAGAGATTGCTGAAGGCTGGATTGGGTCCAAGAGCTGGTGTCTATTCGTGATCCGGCTTTCAAGAAGGGTCATCCAGTTTGTTGCGACCGTTATCCCTAGAAGATTTCCACGTTTAACGAGTTCACAGGTTTGCGGACCTAGCTTTTTATTCAGTTGTAATGGATTTCCGCAAATTAACGCCTGATTCAATAAAATATCTTAGAACGGTAAGCATTACCGAACAGGCAAGACTGTACATAAAATTGACAAAACTACACAGGGTGGCTGATCATAATGTTTGGTTCAATCAACAAGGTAAACATTTAAATATTATTCCAAATGTCAATGTTCGTTTCAACACGCGCAGTCGAACAGCAAATTTGCTTTGAGAAAGGCGGAATTGATTTATTTAAGTGAGGAATCACGACTTCGGTTTACAGTTAGAGACAATTTAAAAACCCATCTAAAAGTCTTATATTCGGAACTTTCTTATTTATAACATAACGGTGAGTTCGATTTATTGGTTCAAAAAGCTAGGGATATCGCTTCCATAGAAGCTCATCGCAAATATCTTTATCAGTCAAAGGAGCTTCAGTCTTTGAAGTCTCATCAGTCTCAAAGAAAGCGTGATTCGTCACTTAACTTTCAAATCAATATTTACACACATTTTATCCACGCCTTAAAAATCTCAGATGTTCAATTCCTTGAGAGTGAAATGGCAGTTTTGGAAAAAGGATTAAAGTATAATCCGTTTCCAAAACTGACTCAAAAAGACTAGAAAATATGGCTAATGACGCGTAAATAGCAATTGTAATGAATAAAAAGGATGACATTATTAAAAACATTGTAGCGCAAGATATTAGAAATATTTCCATTCCTCGTCGATTTAATCCAGAACTAGCCATAATTAAGTTGTTGCAAAAAAGAATTACGGACAACAATTTGGTTGTTTTAAAAGCAGATAAAGGTAACAACGTAATTATCTTAAAATATTATGATTATATTATTACGACGTTCAGTAAATATCTCGATATATTTTTCCGACAACTTGGTCTCAACAGAGAGTGATTGAAAAGAATAATCGCCCACCTCTTATTTATTATTTGCGAAACATTCACAAAGATAGTTGCCCTGCGTCCAGTTGTGTCTTAAATTGGTGCGCCGGCATACAGTATATCTAAGTTTTTAAATAATGTTATTAAAGAAAAATCAAAATTCGGACCATCATTCAGTTTAAAAAGTAGCCTCAATCTAGTTAGTGGCTAATATCAAATATGTAATTTTACTTGTACGTTCTAAGCTTATCTTTGGATGTAAAGTCTGTTCACAAATTTTCCTTCAGAAGACTGTAGAGATATAATTGAATGAATGTTTGAAAAGCAGCGTCTACATCCTGGTGAAATAAATGAAATTGTGGAAATGACCAGAATTTGTATAAAACAAAATTATTTCAAGTACAACGGTCATTTTTACATTCAAAAGGAGGGTCTAGCTACGGGTTCTCCTTTATGTAATAATAATAAATAATATAATGATAATAATAATATTTATTTTGAAATAGAGGTAACATGAGGTAATAGAAGTCTCTGACTCCTAAACTACACATATCTGTATCTTAGGAATCAGCGGCCTCTCCCAGTATTTCGACATAATATGAAATAGCTACAAACATTAATTCTTATACTGAAGTAATCTGGAAACAATGATAATAATATTACTAATTAATACGTCTTAACGTATGTACCTATGTTACTAAATAATAAATCAAGTCCATTGATGGTTGAAGTTTTCATAAAGACGATACATAGTAGGTAAAAGTCATATATTGTATTGCTAATCTGGAGAAATACAATATATGACTTTATACGTAGATGATGTAATTATATGTTGGATGGGTATAGAGAGACAATTGTTGATTTTTGTTAATAATCTAAATAGAATACACCCCGACATAAAATTTAAATTAGAAACCGAAATAAATAATTCCTTTAACTTTCTGGATCTAACTATAGCTAGAGAAAATAATAAGCATAACTTTGAGATCTATAACAAACCACCTTACACCTATACAGCTATCCCAGCGTCTTCATGTCATCCTTGGCATCATAAAACATCTGCTTTCAATAGCTATGTACACCGACTTTTAACTATTCCTCTGAGTGAAGAGAGCTACAAAAAAGAACTTGGCATAGTTTATCAGATGGCAGAGGCTATAATACTAATATTGTAGTTTGAAAAAAAAAAGAAGAAGAAAACAATGTTACGAATACTTTATGCCGTGCCACCTCAAACGATGTTAGGTTCAAATCAAGTTTCATTCATGAAGGACCAATTTCTGAAGAAATTAAGCGTTCTCTTAAGTTCATAAATGTAAATGTTGCATTTCAAACACGTGATTCGTTAAAGAAAATTCGTAACGGCAAAGATAAAGTAGAAAATAAAAATAAGTCAGGAATCAATAAACTACAGTGTTTCGGATGCAATGGCACATACATAGGTCAAACCGGTCGCAGCTTTCAGACGCGTTACAAAGAATACATATCGTCATTTAGAAATAAACATTCAGATTAGCGAAACGTACGTCGAGTACAAATTTGGTGAACTGGTTGGTGGGTTCTTCGAAGGGATTGCTGAAGGTTGGATTGGGTCCAAATGCTGGTTTCTATTCGTGATCCGGGTTTCAAGAAGGGTCATCCAGTTTGTTGCGACCGTTATTCCCTAGATTTCCAGGTTCAACGAGTTCACGGGTTCGCGGAACTAGCAATATAAAGGTTTTTTCTTCAGTTATAATGGATTACCGCAAAGTAACGTCTGATTCAATAAAATATTATATCGTTGACTAACACACATATCACAAGCGAATAATTTGCTTACTTTAGGGTTATAATATCATTTGTGATTTGTCTAGGGAAAAAAGAGCGCATTCCTGGTATACTCTGTTAAGTCATATTTGATTTCATTTGATTGAAATGTTATTTCTGCATTAAACGGAATGTGTAGGCCCTAACCTTCATAAGATTCCTTTTAAAACATGAAGCTCTTGACAGAAGCGCGTGTTGCTGTTTACTAAATCGCCACCGTTTGTGTGGACCGCTAAACGCTAAACCGCTACCTTGCACGTCCACTAATTCATTATAGTTCATTCGCCATTGAAGTGTTAGTGCTGCGAGGACAACAGTAAGAATAGTCAAGTAAGTGAGCAAGTTTTCTTTAGTGTAATATTGAAGTTCTTTTTCTTCTATTCCCGCCCTGCAGTCGACATTTCCGTGACCGCCACGGTATCAACGCCTACATGAAAGAATAATCTTAACAATAAAAAATACAATCCACTATTATATTTTAATTTAAACCAACTTTTTGAACCAGAGTGGTCATATTACGCAGCTCCGCAAAACTGGTGAATGAAAAGTAAACAAAGCACATGGCTTTACATGTTACCCCGTACCATAAAACATGTTCTCTCCAGGACAACCGCCTGGAGGAGCTCCCCGAGGGCCTGTTTTCCCTGCCGTCGCTGACCAGCCTCGACGTGTCCAACAATAAGCTCCGCTCGCTGCCCTCCACCATGTGGACGGCGCCGGCGCTGAGGGACCTCAATGCTGCTCTTAACCATCTGCAGGATCTGCCCACTGGGGAGCAGGTGATGGACTAACTAACTCGTACTGGGCTTAATTGACGGTATTCCACTTTGCGAACAAATTATTTTAGCAAGTTAAGGTAGTTAGAGAGGAAAATCCAAAAAAAATCTTATTCGTTCTAGCCTAATCCTGTTTTTATATCAGATGATTTCGGGGTTGGCTACCGAATCTAGGGGATTTGACAAGGGCACCAGTTATTAATTATTATACCGATCTACTGCCGTCTGATCTCTGCAATCCAGAAGGGAAACCTGGCTCAATCCAAGATTAAGCCAGGTTCAAATGCACAAGTCCGGTTCTATTGACGATGTTCACTTTTATCGTAAGAGTACTCAGAAAATGTATTTAAGTTAGAAAATCTCATAAGTACATGGCGGGATTCGAATAAGGGCTACCGGAATCAAACTCCGAAGCGCTAATAGTTAGACCACCGAGACTCTAAGAAACCTCAAAGTTGCTCTTTGTTGCTTGATGCTTAATCAATAATACAATAGATTATTAGGAGTAAGCCTATTACGCCCATATGGATGACTGTTGTCTAAGAGACTAGTTTACGGCTTAGGCTGCGTTCTAGCTACAGCAGGACGACAGCTTAGATCTTATAGGATCGAGATTTGTGTCACTCTTAATGACTGTTTGATGTATGTGTGGGTTAAAGGGAGATCTGGAAGGCGTTGGGTTCGACAAAAATTTGTCGAGGTTCTATAAACCTAGTTAGCTACAATAAAAGGCGTCCAATCGAGATATTATATATACATAACGATATTATATATAGAGCAGCGAAGCCAGACGTTCAACTGTCGTTCGGTTAGAAAGAACAAGAAAATCCATGTACCAAATCTATCTCACTCTAACTGCACATGCGCAATAAGTGTAGAAAGCCAGTATAGAAGAACGATTCGAGAATTTCTTGTGATGTCGCATGCTTCAGTAGAGAGAGACTGATAGGGAACCTCGATCTTCTTTCTCTTTTAACTGTTGGACGTCTCCAGTCATAGACTGTGTGTCTGCCCAAATCTATGTTTAATTAATACCTCTCTAGTATGTCTAAAAAAGTAAACTAATTTGTACGAGCTAATATGAATTGGTTCGTACAGCACGTTTCTCAAAGCATGTTGTACTTAATATATTAATTAGTATAATATAATAAATCAGTATTCACCAACCACTCGTTCGGGAAGCAGCAGCCCGTCTTATATCAGCGATCATAAGCATTCATTTGGATTTCATTTACTCCCAACCTATCATTTATCATCAGGTATCAGCCACACCATCTTCTAGTATATAACATCGAAGGGGAAGGAACACTCGATATTTTCTTATTGTTCATTCGAGCCGCACCTGTGGCCTATAATTAAACATCACTATCTAGATTTTGCATAAGAACTAAACTTATATATAACTTAGAATGTCTTTCCACCCCGTATGTAAAACTAGCTGTTGCCCGCGGCTTCACACGCTCTTTGATTTTTAACAATCTCTTAACGTCATTTGACTTCACTTCACTCCACTCCAGCCCACCCAACCTCACACAGTCCCGCCCTAAATTAAACGGGATAAAATGTAGTCTGCAATGGAAGAGGATGGGGACTGGTTGGGGTGGTAGGGAGGTTGGTCATCAACATCCCTGCCACCACAATCCACACCACCACAATCCCTACCACCACAATCCTCTCCACTACCATACCCATCAGCTCCACTACTCTCCACCCATCTTCATTCCATAGCACACTAAACTACCCCATTTCATTTCTCTCCAACCTGCCAACTCGTCTCCACCACGCCCTCACCCTATCCGCCTCTCCTCACCCCATCTTACAAGACGGGGTGAGGAGAGGCGGATGGGGTGGGGTAAAAAAAAAGAATAAATGAAATCGGACTACACGTTTATAAATTATGGCCAATTTTGCATTTTGTGTTTTTGCCCTCTCCTCCTTCCATCCATCGTATAACCTTCCTCGGATCATGAAGTATACGCTAGCCAAATTTCGTTACGATCGGTCCAGTAGATTTGGCGTGAACTGCGGCCGGGATACAGAAAGACAGACAAAAATTCTGAAAATCTCGAAATATGTTCTGCTGCCTATTTTTAGCCGTCTGAACTGGTTTTTTTAAATATATTTTTAATGTACAGAATTCACTTTTCTACACTTTTATTATATATATAGATTTATCAATATCCATTATCAGGTTCCAGGGGACAGTGATAAGCGATGGGCAGGGACTCCAGAGCCCGTTAGTGCTTCGCCCTCCAGCTCCTCACAATTCTCCTTTGATGCTGTACGTATTCGTTATTGTCTAAGATTATAAATAGAATCGCATTTGATCGTTTTTGTAATTTACGCTGGTTTTGCTTACAGAAGTCTCCGTCTCGGAGTCCGTCGATCGAGGCGAGCGAGGCGTCGCTGGACGAGGAGGACATCCCCACGCTGGGCAACAGGGCGGGAAACGCTGTGTGAGTGTTTCTTAAACCCCTCCTCATATTTTTTTGCTGATAGCTTAGCAAAATGATCTGCGTGCCTCGCTTACTATTAGGTGGGTCCTGATAGTGAGGAGGAGATCGAAGATGAAAGTATACTAAGCTAGAATGTGCCTATTAACTTTTTCCTTGAAACACTTAACTTGTACTGTGCAGGAAACTCCTCCCTTGACAGGGAGTTCCAGTCCTTAGCTGCTCGAATAATGACCGAAGAGGAAAACCTTTTGATCGCGTGCAGGGGATTTCAATTAAAAAAGGATGATACTCTGCCGCACGTCTCGAATCTTGGCGAAGTAAGGGTGCCCTAGGAATCAGGTTATGAAGTTCTTCAAAGTGCATCATGAAAAAGACTGAGAGACTGACGTCTTGGCACCGGTGCTAAAGATCGGAGATGAAGTTTGGTCTTCTGCTCCGAGTCTTCGTTCATTCTTCAGTACTATTTTATTCATTCGTCAGTCTGTAGCAATCCTCTGCTGGACATAAGCCTCCGCTAGTGTATAAGGGGTTTTGCCCATAGTCACCACGATGTGGAGGCGGGATTATGTTTTCAGTGTATGTTTGTTACGGACTCCACCCCGCACCTTAGCTATATTTTTTCATGTTTAAGACTCGCGTGTTTGTATGAAGAGAGAAATTAATGTGGAGGAAGCTAGGCATGTGTGTAGGATCATGATTGGCACTCGATACGGTCTATCTACACTGAAAAGGATTTGGCGTGAAGATATGTATGCATACGTTTTTTGAAGTGTTTTTTGAATACAATAGCAGTCACGTGTAAACTAAGTAAATTGCGGATGGAAGTATAGGTGGTGTATTGTGGATTTGTCGAAGAACCATCCCGTGCCGTGAACAATAGCGTATCGGTGTGTGTAGGTGGTCGGAGGCAAAGCGCGCGCACGCGTGGCGGGGAGCGCGCGCCCCCTCTCCCGTGGAGGGGGGGGTCGAGGGGGGCAGCGGGCTAACGGCGCTCAACCTGGCGCACAACCAGTTCAGCTGCCTCCCCGCGCCGCTCGCCTGCCGCGCGCCGCGCCTGGCACGCCTCAACATGGCCTACAACAACCTCAGGTACCCGCCTTCCTGCCTGTCACTTGTGGCTGTACACTCTGCTAAGTGTGCTTACCTAGCTAGATACTTTGCAACGTTTACAAAATAATTACACGTATATTTTAGTTTGTATCAAAACTAGGCCATAAAAATGCTTATTCTTATTGATATTCACTGAATGATTTCTTGGTCGGGCAACTTGTTCAACAACATACATAAAGTCGCCCGGAATTGCATATGTGCCCGATATGCCGACGGACTTGCCACACCACGGGACCTAATATCTTCGGGTAATCGTAGGTGCATAAGTATGTACCTCTGCCCACTGTTTCTGGGATATATGGACGTGATGATATTTATTTTACTACATTCATAAGATTATAATAAAGATTATGATTATTAGAGAAGTAAATTTCCGATGGCTCCAGCGGTCTCACGCAGCCCCGCTTGCAGGTCGATGTCGTACGTGACGTCGTACCCCACGGGGCTGCGGCAGCTGGACCTCAGCCACAACCAGATCACGTGCTGGCCGAGCCTGCCGCAGGTACTCCAAACTCCTCACCTTCCACACTTGTGTACCGTTCAGAGATCATGTGGTTCATATTGACCTTTGATTGATGAGTTATGTTTGCGTCAATGATGTCATATTAACGAATGATAGTGACTGAGAATGAATGAATCAAAAACGCGCACTTGGTCTTGCGGCCAAGTGTGCGTCATCCATTTGGTTTCTTTGAGCAGACGTAGGTGTCCGTGTCATTTCTTTAGTTAATTTGGTCGGTGTAACCATAACCGCCTAGTGTGTGAAGTGCCTTAGCATGCGATAATCCAGGATGTACGTAGTGTGACATACATACGATGTAGTGTAAATTTTCATTGTAGACCGGGTTGCGTAGCATTAGCTTCGAGAAACATCTACTGCACACTTCGATTAACGGCCATCGACGTTTACATTTTTAAAGCATGTAATATTTTTATCTTCGCTTAAACGTTTTATTGTGAAATTGAATTTGAGGTTTCGGGGCAGGTGACCGTACCTGGGCCTCAGATTTGTAGAAGAATTTGATGTGGTGGGACCGGTGTGCAGGTGGAGAAGGTAGGGTCTTCGAGCGAAGACCCTCTGGTGTGCTACTGCGGCGGGGGCGGTGGCCGAGGGCGGCCCCGCTCCGGTGACTCCGTACGCTCCCAGCTGCTCAGCGCCGCCTGCCCCGCGCGCCGCCACCTGCGCCTGGAGGGGCTGCGGACCCTGGTGAGTGCCGCCCGGCCGGTGGCCCCGGCCGGTGGCCCCGGCCAGTGGCCCCGGCCGCTCCCGGCGAACTGCAAAAAAACGACTATAAGGTCTCGCACTCATCACATATTGAGAAACACACTCGTCGCCTCTACGATTTCGAAGAAAATTTGGAATATTTCCCTTCTAATAATTACCGTTATTTTCATCGATCAATCAAAACGACCGTCACAGACCGCGTGGTCTCTCTGTCAGCCGTGACCGCGGATCACGAAAGTGACATTTCTTACCTTTTGTAATAAATGCTTTTTTATTGGCAACAACGGTAAATCAAATGATTCGAGTCGGCATAAGTGAAGTGTAACCGAGTAAGGGCGCCCCCAGATCCTGTCGAACAACCTGCTGAGCCGCGTGCAGCTGACGACGGACGACGACGGGCTGGCCGCCGCCTGCGCCGCGCCGCCGCCCGACGACGCCGCGGACGACTGGGTACCCGCCACAAACTTCGATTTTATTATACTAAACAATATTAAATATATTTGTGAGTTTAACTTTACACAGGCCTATAGACTAACACTTTTGCTAACTTATCCCGGTGAAGGAAGCATCGATTTTGATATGCCACCATGTACGCGGAGCCTATGCCACTGTCTAATAACTGTGGAAGAATTTTTAAAATAGCTCTTACATTGACCTTACATTACTTACATTGACACGTTTAATGAATACTATTTCAGTGATACATATTATCAACTCGAACGGACGACCATAACATTTGCGCAATAAAGTCGTTCTACAATCTACATTGACATGTAGAACTTTTCAAATAATAATACTGTAAAGTGTTTAACGAAAAGCAAATATTTCCTCATTTAAACATTAATTTAGAAGACTTTAGGAGCCACTCCCTCCTCAGAGCAGCGGCTCCTCCCTGAAGGCCCGGCTCTTGTTTCCGCTGCTGTCCATGCTGGACGTGTCGTGCAACCTGCTCAAGTCGCTGCCGCCCGCCATACACCTCCTCTCCAACCTGTCCGTGCTCAACATCAGCGGGAATAAAGGTACGCATCACGTGGTAACTTTCGGGGATCGAAGGAGTTATATTTTGGTGCACTACAAGGCTGTGTATCGGATCAATACTGTTCTCGTATCTGTTTACAAATAACCTTTGACCATTCTCACTAACTGCCTGGAGTGTCCAACTTCACAAATGTAGGACACCCCAGAACTACGTTATTTGAACTGATTTAGAAAATTCCTTTTTTTTCAAAGGCTTATTATTATCCAACAAAAGGGAAATAATTATTATTTTTACTTGGAGGAGTTAGAACTAGAGAAAGCGGTTTTATGTTCAAATATAATAAATACATTATATGTATGCATAGATTATAGATTTGTAGTTATGGTGTCTGAATCATCACGATACTTCTGGGACTATAAGATTTTTAAATTTGCAAAGAATATCCATTTGCCGAGGTTCGGCGAGTATAAATTTTACAAAATTCCATAGGCGCGGGCGATACGCCAGGTTGATACATGCAGGCAGTATAATTTCTGTGCAGATATAACGGACTTGCCGCCGCAGCTGGGCCTGCTGAGCCGGCTGTGGTCGCTGGGCACGGCGGGCTGCGCGCTGGCCGAGCCGCTCCGAGCGCGCGCGCGAGCACGCTCGGCCGACCTGCTGGCCTACCTGCGCTCCGTGCTGCAGGAGGCCAAGCCCTACGCGCGCATGAAGCTCATGGTCGTCGGCGTGCAGGTACCGCAGACGAACTGACGCAAGTACTGCACACGTTCCGAGAGATCGCAAACACGACACAAATTAAACAGACGGGCATCTTATATATGACTGGAAAAAATGTTAAGTGTCGTCTACGCTAATATTATAAAGAGGAAACTTTTGTATTTTTTTATGTTTGCCACGAATAAAATCAAAAACTACTGAACCGATTTTAAAAATTCTTTCACTATTAGAAAGCTACATTATCCCAAAGTGACAAAGGCTATTTTTATTTGTCAAAAAAATTAGGGATCCTTGCTAAAAAGTCAATAATGTGAACCAAGGCGTAAAACAAATTGCTTAAAAAAATGTTCACCGCATGCGCTGCGGAAACTATTGACGATAGAACAAAAAAATGTTCTACCATATTAGAGAACATATCTATATCTTTAAAAAAGTCCGGAATAGCATATGTCTAACTATTGTAGTCAAGTCACTAAACCAATTTTTATATTTTTTAAATTAATGAAAAACGCTGACCAAAAACAAACCATGATAACCATACCTTATAAATATGTAAATAAATTATAAAGATCGAATATTCTTTTTCATCTCTGTTACATGTATATTCCATACATATAGCATAGCCGTGTAAAGTGTCATTGGATTAGTCTTTTTAAATGGTATGAAGGTTTCTTAGAAAGTTTTTTGATTAAGTCAGTTGTGAGTTATTCGCTTCTAAATTGGTAAAAAGTGTACCTAACTTTAAAACTACAGGGGATATAATGTGAAAAAAATATGGTTATAGAATTCAATAACAACTTTACACGAAAATTAATTTTCGTTTCGTTCGGAAATTAGAATTGGTGTCAAACGGGTGACACTAGCGCCATCGAGTCCATTTATGTTGTCGATGCGCCGTCATATTATTGTACACCACAGACTAGATAGGGATACTACATATCAGACGAACATGTCACTATAGTACGCTACTAGCCGTACGCTTCGCCAATCAAATGGCAGCAAAATGACTTCTTATTATTTTTATTTAAATCGAAGTTGTTCTTATTTTATTTTAGAAGGAAGTAATTTTGCCACCTTAATTTAAGAATGTAGATAACTAGTCATCATTTTTAATTCGCATCTAATTTAAAAAAATAAATAAAACCAGTTTGTGTATTTTATAATTAAATAACTTGACCGTAAATTTTAAGCCTAATAATATATGAGAGAGAGGCCATCATTCCGTCCCTTTTTCGCACCATACTTTGTCCTATATCGCCATCTCTGTCTCTCCCTCCACCACCACCAGCAGGGGCGATGCTTGATCGCCTTTCGTTTTTGACTCATTGACGTCGTTGTTCCAGTCCCGACAACATCAATTTTGAATTGGTATGTGCCTTTTAATATTTCATATTAACTGTACATAATATACCAAATAGAAATATTCGCACTAAAATTTTTATTCTACAACATATTTAGAAAGTGATAATAATGCAGTAAACTTTCGTGCTACAAATTTTGATCACATAGATTTTTATCTGAAGTTGCAATAAAATGATTAGCAATAAATTCAAGACAAATCGTATTGCTGAATAAGATATTATAAGATAATTAAATAATACGTAAAGATATCATCTAATGGGCTTGCCGTTCGTTTTTATTTTTATACCCTCATTTTACTATTTCTTTTTATTGCTTTTCTTGCAGTATTATTACGATGAATGATCAAAATTCTAATGTATTGGAAGGCAAAAATAATAATAATTCACCTTCGCGAAAAAGAAATCGCAGAATATCTAATTCATCATCATCTAGCTCTAGTAGCTCAAGTTCTAGTAGCTCGGCTCAACCGAAGCGATCACGTCGCTCGCGTAAAAGGAATAAGCGTAATGACTATATGTTAGAAAAGTTATTTAAGGAAGTAGCTGATTTAAAGAAAAGAATCGAGCCTTGTTTTATCGAAAGAGATCAAAAATCGTGTTATGAAGGTAGTATAGATGATAATGTGAGCCGACAGTTGTATTATGATAATAATAATGATGTTGATAATTTTGTAAATGAGACTATTATTCCGGAAGCGGAAATATCATTGTCGATCGAAACTAAAATTAAGGATCCCGAAGTTTTGCAAACACCTGATGAGTATTTAGAAATCTTAAAAAATATCCAACGTTTTAATAATTCTGATTGGACCAATGTTAGGTACGCGGATGTCCAAAAGTTGTATAGACATACCCCCGGGTTTACAGAATTAGACGCCAATGACGAGGTAAAACGATATGACGCTTCGCGTACGTTAGCTAATACTGAAAAGGCATTTGCCGCCTTAAGTTTTGGTCTAATTAAACAAAATGATCAATTGCAAACGGATCTACGTTCCTTTTTAAATTGGGTTAGGGATACGGACAGTTTGAATCCTGACAGTATTAATGATAAAATAACCGATATTTTTGTGAACGGCAGTTATGCCAAAATTTCAAACGATATTTTGCAAATGATTTGCGGGCATCGAGCTGAATGCATTCAGCAAAGAAGGGAAACTATTATATCGGCTGTCAGGGATCCCCTTCACAAAAACATATTTAGGAAAATTCCGCCATCATGTCATAATTTGTTTGACGCTGAGAAGCTCACCTCAGTCCTAGAAAAAGGGGGAGGAGTAATTAAGGTATTTTGGCCGCGTGAAAAGGATCGCGCTACCGCATCGCGGACCGATCCAGGTACATCTATGGCCCCACGAAAATCGGTACCATTGTGCCAAACGAAGTTTGCCCATAGGCCTACGGGACCCGCAACTCCTGGTACAAGCAATTATACACAATCTTACAATACCAATGCAACCTATCGGCCTAACAATAAGCCCTTTCGGGGTAGAGGTGGTAAGCAATCAAATAGCCGAAAAAGCAACGACTCGTTTGGTTATAAACGTAAACACTCTCCCTCATCCCACCGGGATAGGAGAGGAAATCCGAGGCGATTCTGACTCTCCGAGTCATTTTCGTGCAGGTCAACTGACACTTTTTTACGACCGTTGGAAGAGAATGGGCGCTCCGGATTACATTCTAAAAATAATATCGGGCTATCGCATTCCCTTTATGCAAAAGCCCCCACTTTATATGCCCAACCTCGAGAAACCTGTGCAGTCAACAGCTCCATCAACAGACATGGATCAGGTTATATCCAAAATGATAGCAGAAGGGGTGCTATCTATAGTGCCACTATCCCAAAGCTTCATATCTCCAATGTTCTTGGTACCCAAGAGCGATGGGACGTTGAGACCCATATTCAACCTCAAAAACTTAAATCGATATGTCAACGTATCGACCTTCAAGCTGATAAATATTTACAGAATCCCCGATTTCCTTCAACCCGAGGATTGGATGGTGAAAATAGACCTATCACAGGCATATTTTCATCTAAGCGTAACAAAAGCACACAGAAAGTTTTTACGCCTCGTATATCGAGGAGATTTACTTCAAATGAATTGCCTGCCCTTCGGGCTCAGTTCAGCCCCGAAAACTTTCGCATCCGTAAGCAACTGGATTGCCCAAACTCTCCGGGAGCGAGGTGTCCGCATCATAGTATTCTTGGACGATTATCTGCTTGTCAACCAGGATTACGACCTGCTAATACAACATGCAAAGCTCACAATCAACATTTTGGAATATCTAGGATGGACAATAAACAACCAAAAATCCATCACAAAACCATGCCAGGTAATAGAATACCTAGGGATTATATGGAACTCCCGAGAGAATTTAAAGTCCCTGCCAACAAAAAAGTGTCAGAAAATAGAAACACTGATCAGTCAATTGATCAACAAACAAAAAACAAATGTGAAGGAATTGCAAAGCTTGATAGGAATGATGAACTTTGCCAGTTTCGTCATACCTCGCGGAAGGATAAATTCCCGTCACCTGCAAAGGCTGTGTATAAAAATGTTGCACCTGAAATCCACATTAAAAATGTTTATACCAAATGCAGCTCAGATAGACTTGCAATGGTGGCGCCAAAATTTAGAGACTACATCTCAAATTCACATGCCGAATCCAACACACTATATGGTAACAGATGCGTCGGACACCGCATGGGGTGCCTACATAAACAACACCTTCATTTCAGGACGGTGGACAAGAGCAGAAAAATCTCTTCACTGCAATCAAAAAGAGATGCTTGCCATCTTGAAAGCGATACAACAGTATGCTCCAAATTTTTACAAAGCCACGTTGCACATACAGTGCGACAACAAAACGGCAGTGGCTTATTTAAGAAACGAAGGCGGTACAAAATCTCTTGCTCTTGTAAAGCTGACTTACAGCATTCTAAGTATTGTAGACACTTACCAGATGCAGTTTACAATTCATCATATACCAGGGGCTTACAACGTGGAAGCAGACTGTTTGTCCCGGCTACAGAAGCTTCCAGAATGGCATCTATTGCCTTCAGTAACGAATCGAATATTTTACAAATGGGGAACCCCAGTGATAGACCTGTTCGCCTCCCAGAGGGCTCATGTAGTCCCAAGGTACAGTACCCTAGACCACCACGACAAGCAAGCTGTATTTCAGAACGCGTTCAGTCAGATATGGGATTATCCGTTGGCATGGATTTTTCCACCTCCATTTCTGATACCCAAAGTGCTACGTCACCTGAACAAATGTCGAGGCATATTTCTTATAGTGGCCCCGAAATGGGAGAAAGTCTTTTGGAGACCGGATTTAAAGAACCGAGCAATAGATCATCCTTGGACCATCAGAAACTTGAATCAGGTGCTAGTGGATGCGTCGACCAACAAACCTCCTTGCAAGATACACGAAATCAATCTGGAGGTTTGGAAATGTGGGGGTGGAATAAAAAACTTAAACACTGGACACCTCAACAGAAGAGTCTGTTAATGAATAGCTGGCGTAAGACTACTGTAAATACGTATAAACCAGCATGGGCTCGTTGGTCAAAATGGGCTAATAAGAATTATGTTTCTGTAAGCGAACCTAGTGGGTCAGATTTGGCTAGATTTTTGGCAGACCTTCATCAAAATGAAAATCTTTCTTACAATACTATTTTAAGCCATAAAGCAGTAGTCTCTACTTTGTGTAATCCAGAAAATACAGAACGCTTAAGTGGGCACCCCTTAGTTAAACGAATTTTAAAATCCATAGCATTGTCTAAACCCAAAGATGCCAAATCTTTAATTTGGGATATCGACCAGGTTATATCTTACATGTCAATACAGAATCCCGAGGCGGACAAGCTATATGAAGTGTCTAAATATACAGCTTGCCTCTTGCTGTTGTGTTCAGGCCGCAGAGTACACGACTTGACCTTGTTGAGTGTGAATTCTAAAGATTGTCAAATAACAGATGATTATATTATTTTTTGGCCTTTGTTCGGTTCCAAAACTGATTCTGCACATTATCGCCAATCAGGCTGGAAATTATTGAATAATAAAGAAAATAAGTCTCTAGACCCAATTCATTGGATTAAGCAATTGATTTTAGTAGGAAAGGAAAGGAGAATTAAATCAGGGAGTGACAATTTATTTATTACAGTATGTGGTAAGCCTAGACCAGCTTCCCGTTGCATCATAGCAGGTTGGGTGAAAAAGGTATTAAAAGAATCTGGAATTGACGCCTCACCTGGCAGTTTCAGATCTGCTGTGGCCTCAAAAAGCTGGTTTGAAAATTGTTCTCTCGATGAAATTATGTCTAAAGGCAATTGGAGATCACAAAATACTGTTAAACGTTTTTACTGCAAAGAAATTACAAATATGAGAACATTAAATCCTGTATCCCGGCTTTTTGATAATGTTTAAGTGGCAATATTAGTGTATAATATATTAGATACTTATAATATGCACACTATTTGAAAATGTATATGTGTGATTGCATTTATTATTACACATGATTAGTTAACATATAAATATATATGTGTGATATTATTATTATTTATCATTCTCTAATTTACTTACCAAAATATTTTTACTACCAATATTGTCTAAGGTGTAATACAATAAAGGTGTAAAGTATAATAAATTTACTGGTACGTTAAACCAATTTTATTTTTTATAACCAAGTATTCATAACTTACTACTGTCATGTGGTCTACTGCCTCATCAAGCACTCACATTGACGTCTCAACCACCACCAGGCGATAACAAACATGTCTCTCATATATTATTAGGCTTAAAATTTACGGTCAAGTTATTTAATAGAGACGTTTTACCTAAAATTAAAACGTTTATTAAATTACTTACCTAAATTTTAAGCCTAATAACTTTAATTCTGCCTGGTGTCCACAACGACTCCAATGAGTCAAAAACGAAAGGCGATCAAGCATCGCCCCTGCTGGTGGTGGTGGAGGGAGAGACAGAGATGGCGATATAGGACAAAGTATGGTGCGAAAAAGGGACGGAATGATGGCCTCTCTCTCATATATTATTAGGCTTAAAATTTAGGTAAGTAATTTAATAAACGTTTTAATTTTAGGTAAAACGTCTCTATTATCTAATTAGTAACTATATTTTATTACTACATTTTTTAATTCCAAAAGTGTGTACAATATTTGAACAAAGCAAAATATATGCATGGTATAAAAAGGTGGACAAAATATGATTTCTTTCAAATGTATTAAGCTATAATTTTGGTTAAAACAAATGTTTTAATTTGTTACTTAATTCACCTCTCATAAGACATATTACCATAAAGTACCTTTACGCCTATTATCCTCAAAGGGGTAAGCAGAGGTGTGCTAGTATCTCCACGACTTGTATAAGTCCAGTAGATATACTAGAAAACACTCACAATTAGCCAAGGTACTAGGGCCTATGATGTGATAGGTGGCAATAGGTCCCGAGCTTACTCAGAATAATCTAAAAAAACGTTTTAAGAAAAGTTGCCTGACCTGGGAATTTAACCCAGGACCTAAGCAGGTAGCGGTCTTAACAGGCCACAGCCATACCGTTACACCATATAGACGATTAGTATTACCATATAAATGTACTATTAAACAAACATAATATTTAAAGCTTTTTTTTAGTTACTTATTTATAAACTTATTTTAATTCAAATTGAACTTGTCAGGAAAAACCGTAGAAACTTGAAATTAACGCGACTCTTTGTTGGTTCATTATTATTCTTAATTCAATTCTTATGATATGGCTTTCAGTCGTTTTTCACAACTTATTTAGCCAATTAATATACTTAAATATTATTGGTTTACACATTACAACAACTTCAAGAATGTGGTCCTTACTTTTAACGAACTAATTCCGGCAAAGTAGGGTGCACCGGTGTATTCTAATGAACCACCAATTATTCCAATCCTTCCAGACTGACCTTTGTGACTTTCTTTTGACAAGGATGGAATACATGTTTTAATTAATTTCAAAATACTTTTTCTGTCCAATGTATTCATTTTATTCCTCGCAACAGATTCCAAGATATAATATTAAATTGTTTTGATATTGTGTAATGTCTAATTACTAGATACCTACGTAAATTTTTATTTACTACAAATAAAATAAGACCTATCAGCTGTTTGTGTCACTCACGAATGTCACTTGTCAGACGTCACTCGGCAGTTTTAATCGACAATGGAGTTTATAGTTTTAGCGGGATCATGAAAAAAGACGGGCGTAGTTATTTTAAAATGACTATGATAACTTACGACTATAATAAATTATTCAAGACCCAAGTCTGATTTTTCGAAATTGGGCGTAAACTTGGTGCACATTAATATTTAAAAAAACATCGCCACGCCTATATATCCACGAAAATATACTGCAAGGTACTTTTAACATCGATCGGATATTATGGTTTCCATTATGACTTTCGCGGGAATTGCGTTGTTCTTTTCTTGCTATCGTGTGTCTGCAATTTGGCACAACTTACAAAATAGGATAGTTTTATATTAATTATTGATCTGTGTTGAGGTGGGAGTTCATCGATTAATGTTAACGAAAACTATTGAGGCGATTAAAAAAAATCACATTTATCTACAATTTGGCCCAATTTAAAAGATAGAATTGTTTTTAAGTCAAGACGTTGCGGGTGAGACAATTTAACGTGGGACAACTGGTAATTATAAAAAAAAAATCAATTTAAAGAAACTCCTGTTTATTGTTTATTTCTCATGAATTTAAAAGATGTGCATTAAAATGCTATTGATTTACAAAATCAAGCGAAAATTTGATGTAAGTTAATTAAACTTGACTAATGGCAGTTGCTAACTGCTAATAAAATGAAAAAGAAGAATTCAATTCAATTCTTGTGATATGGCTTCCAGGAGTTTTTTACAACTTAATTAAACAAAAAGAAGAATTTCAGCTGATTTAAGTTCTCAAAATAGTTGTCAATTATTCTACATAAATTAAAATGAAAAAGAAATCATTGCAATAAAGGTGCCTTGATTCTTAAAACAATAAACGAATAAATAAATATTCGTTTTAATATGTAGTTCTGGTTTGTAAAATAAAACAATATAATATTATAAACGATCGAAATCTAAACTTTGAACGGTCAAAGTAGGCAGAGGTACATCCTCGTATGCACTCACGATTAGCAGAGGATAATTGGTCACTTGGTGTGACAGGTAGCAAGTCCGAGGCCAATTGGGCACAAATCCAATCCCAGGCCAATTTTCAATGAAAATTGGCCTGGGATTGATCTAATGAAAAAACTCGTGATTAGAACAAGTTGTTCGACCCGGGAATCGAACTCGCGCCAAAGTCTGAGGCCGCCAGCCTCTGTGACCGAGTGCCGACACCACTCATTACACGATTTACACATCCACACATTAATATTAAACTTGATAAACGGCAGTTGCTAACGCGCATGCAAAATTAAGACGAATTGAACATCGTGAACTGTCATGTAAATTATTTGGTGCTCTCAATTTATTATCTTAGACTCGACTCGACTATTTAGTCAATCTAAATAAGTTGTAAAAAATGACTGGAAGCCAAATCACAAGAGTTGAATTAAATTTATTGTCTTGAGTTTGTCATTTATGAAGTTTGATTAACTATATAGTTCTCAAATAAAGTCAGTTCATCATGGAACAAATTTTATTGGTACTTTGAAGTGTAAAAATGTAGTCCCTATGTTTTATTTTATAGTAGCTCTTACCCGCGACTTTGTCTGCGTGGGTCGTTCGAATATTTTTTTGTTTTAGTTTTTGGTCGGAATAATTATTTTTTCTTAAATGAATAGATAACGGGGGGTTCCCTTATAAAGTTACCCCCTTTTCGTTATCTACTAATTAAAAACCGTCAAAGTCGAACGAGCCGTTTCGGAGATTACTTGTTTTTTTATATATATAATGAGTAAGCAAGCGAACTGACGGGCCACCTGATGGAAAGCGGTTACCGTCGCCC
Source organism: Caria ino melicerta (assembly GCA_018237365.1). Classification (NCBI taxonomy): domain Eukaryota; kingdom Metazoa; phylum Arthropoda; class Insecta; order Lepidoptera; family Riodinidae; genus Caria; species Caria ino. The sequence continues at coordinate 21,403 of DVZN01000024.1, forward strand.
ATGGACATCTGCAATCAAACTGACAGCAAGACAGACAGACAAAAACTTTAGAAATGTCCTTTTTAGTGTGTAACTTTTAAATGGTCTCTGTGGTCGAGCATGGTTGGTTTCAGACTTTCACGCACGATGTCCCGAGTTCGATTCCCGGGTCGGGCACCTTGTTCTGAGTTTTTCAGATTATCTATATATTCCAATTTTTCCACGATATGAACGAACGGTACGAAGTTTTGTATAATATGCTCATTGATAGCGTTAGCGTAGCAACGCGCGCCAGGTACAGCTAGTATTATATGAAAAACAAAGGTTCAATATTTCTTCTATCTAGATTTGAAACGAAAATACCCACTGCTTGCTATAGCGAAAGTTCTTTCGTAGCAAATAAACTTATAATTTTTAATTGTCTGTTTCAAGGCTCGAAATATAGAATACAAAGATCCTATAGAAGAAGAATGGGAAAAATTCCAAAAAGAAATAAAAGAAGAAGCTACCACATCCGCTGAGATTATAGCTGGAGAACAAGAAGAAGCTACAGCGGAAAGACAAATAGAAGAAATAGATGAACAAATTCGAAATTGGTCCAGGTAATTAATAAAATATTTCCTAGAGTAACTACATCTCTCTTCAAACAATTCTGTTAAATAATATTTATACAAAATTTAAGACAAGGAATCACGTTGTCCATGAGACAACGTGATTCCTTGGCTTTAATTTGCCCCCGTTATTTCCTCCCTTAGGAGTAAATTTGGAAAATCTTTTCTTATCGAATGCTTACGCTATACAAAAACATAACATGTTAGTTTCATGACTCCCGATCAGTGATTTAGCCCGTGCGTTGATCCGTCGCTCATTCAGGACTAATATAGATAGCTTTTTTTCGAAATGATTTATAGCTGATAGCCGGCTCGGCCTCTACAGCTCAAGTGACTTTTGGGAAAAAATAGATTCCACTTATAC